>JAJJMB010004168.1:0-11471 GCA_023531105.1 Papaver atlanticum | reverse complement strand
CGTATAATTGAGTTTCCGTTTGAAAATTGGGACAAAACTATCTAAGAGTTTTGATATACGCGGTTAAATACAAGGGCCTGAGGTGTTCTCCCGGATAGCAGATATCTTCGTCCATAAACACAATCTCCTCCTTGGGGAGAGGGCCGTAAGACTTTCCCGATGCGATGGCTGCTATAGCCTTCGAAGCATCTTTAATCTGATCCTCGCTAAAGCCGAGAGAATCAAAAAATTGTTGGGTTCGAACTGTTTGTGCGAACTTGCTAGCCATGCCCTTTGTGTTTGTGAATGCGAGGTTCTCCATTTCGGCCCCACACGCCTCTTCCTCATCGTCATCCCAAGGTCTCCAGCCATCTTCACTTGGGTCATGAGTGAGCATCATGACTTGGTGTTGAATCGCTTTACCACCTTTGGGCTTACTCATCTCGATTAAACCTATCTCTAGCTTCCTCTGAAACATTCTTCGGAGGTCGTGGGGTGATGTATTCTGCGATGGTAGTGACAGTACTAGCGTCATTCTTGTCTATGGTGTCTTGGTCCGTTTTTTTCGGAGGCAACTGGGTTTCTTTGTTTGCTATCCATTCCACTAACAAACCCACAATCCGTTCCTTACTGCAAGGTAAAGGCGGAGGAAGTGTTTGTGTATTCCAGCCTTCCCGGTTATTGTTTGTGCGAGTATTCCTAGGCACAGTTACCACGGTATTGACTGTATTGTACCAGGGGTAGTCTGAGTTATGCACTTCAACACAATCGGCGATTCTTGCCGCTGCTTCTTCTAACTCGATAAATGTCAGGAATCGGAAGTTCACTAGGCTTTTCTTAATGGATGGTGTCATTCCGCGTACACAGATATCCACTAGCACTTCTTCTTTGACCTCCCCGTGGCAATCTAGGGTGAGAAAGCGGAACCTGGCGATGTACTTCCCTATTTCTTCACCTAGGCACTGGTTGCACTTGCTCAGGTCTATAGGCGTAACTTTTCTTTTTGCTGAATAGAACTTTATAAGGAAAAGAGTTAACCATGAGATGATGCTTCCTTATTTTAGATTGTCATACCAAGTGAACGCAGTGTCGGTTAGAAACTTTGGAAACTCCCTCAAGCATAGCTTCCCATTAGCTGCATGGTTGTTCATAGTAGATAGGAATCAACTAAGGTGCTACCGCGCGTTTCCTTGACCATTGTAAATCTTGAATTTCGGCGAAGTATAATCTTCTGGGTACTGATATTCTGTGACTTCGTAGGAGTATGGGCTAGCCATGAAATCATAGTTGTCCTGTTTGACAACTCTGTAGTTCGTTTCCAAGTACTTTGCAATCGCTTCCTGTGTCAAAGCTATAGGTTCTTCTTCCTTCTCCCCCGAGTCTTCCCTCGCTCCTTTAGTATTATGCTCGGTGCTGGCCACCTTCAGAAGTTTTCTCAGCTCTTGCTCTCTGCGGACGTGGTCTTCTAGCTCTTTCTGCATCTCCTTCAGAGAAGGCTGTGTGGGTGGCATGTTCTCAACTCCCTGCTATTTGTTTTGCTCGTGCAGAGCATCTGATCTTCTCACCTGTGTGATTGGGTCCGACACTATCCCTATCCTCTCACCTTTTGGGTTAAGTAGCGGGTTGTTTGGTTGACTCTCTGCCGCGTCTAAGCTAGTGCTTCCTAGGTGAGTCATGGTGAGCTAGGCACGAGCCTCCGGGTGTGGTCGCCAAATGTTGAGGGGTGATTTCGGTTTTGGTTCTACTCGTCCTAGCTACACCAAGTGACCTAAGCTTTCTGGGAATAGTAAGAGAGAGAGAGTTTCCTTTCCATTGTACCTTGTCCTTCTTTATATAGACTTTCCCTAAAGTCTCTCTTTTTATGACATCATGACACATGTCATTAACCTCTTTAATTACCTCTAATGCCACTCCTTAATATAATCCTTTTCTTATCTCTTAATTCCTTCTTTGTCCTCCCCATCTCATGGACATTTCCTTATTGGACTTGGGCCTAGTCCCAAAGTCTCTACACCTCATATCATGCCTATCTCCCTTATTAGGGGGCATCCCGGACCCGTTAAGGGTATCATTTTTCATGTATCAACAAGGAGTTAATAAGTTATGTTCTTCAGATAAATATTTAGGGCTTCTTATTCTTCTTGGTAAGTCTAAATCAACTTCCTTTAACTCAATTACAGATTCTTATGGAAATCGTTTTAAAGGATGGAGTTCCAAGACTCTTAATCAGGCAGCGAGAATTCCGAAAAATACTCTGAAGCAGTTAGACTCTCTACAAAGAAATTTATGGTGGGGCCATAAAGGAAACAGAGGAATTAGTTTTATCTCTTGGGACTCGTTGTGTGTATCTAAGGAAGAGGGAGGTTTAGCTTTTCGGAATTTAGAGAAATATAATTTATCTTTGATAACCAAACTAGCTTGGAGACTATGTACAGAGTCAGATAGGCCTTGGGTTATAAACATGAAGTTTAAATATGCTCCATACTGTAGCTTTCTTCATCTGCAGCAAACACATTACAATTCTTCTTGGATTTGGAAAGGATTAAAAAGGGTCTAGAAATTGTAAGAAATTTTTATAAATGGGATATTAGATATGGTACGAAAACAATGGTCTGGTATGACAAATGGATTACATGTTTGAATTGTCCACCAACTCCTAAAGAAGAATATAAAGAGTCTACTAGAATTGTTTACGTATCTGATCTTATGCTCCAAAACCCACATAGATGGAACACACAATTAGTTAAAGATCTTTCCGGAGAATGTGGCGGAGTTAATCCTTAAAATGCACCTTGTTCAGTATGGACAAGATAGAATGATTTGTACTCCAAATAGAACTGGTGAATTCACAGTTAAATTATCATATAAGGCTCTGACTCACACTTCTTGCATTCAAAATCAACAGTCTCAGCAAATTCAAAAAGTAGTTTGGAAAAATCTATGGAAAGCTAAAGTTTCTCATAAAATTAAACTTTTCATTTGGAAATGTTTAAGGAATATTGTTCCAACAAGATTAAAAATCAGCTACTATAAAAAAAAGATATAGTCACAGTCTGTCCTTTCTGTGAATCCAATATAGAAACTCTGCGGCACTTATTGGTGGATTGTGATCATGCAAGAAGCATTTGGTTGGCTATGAATATAAATGTAGCTTGCATACAGATGCAATATACAGATGTGGTATCTTGGATCTCAAGTTGGTTCACTTATTCCCAAATAGGTTCTGAAGATATTACTTTGTGGATTACTACATTAATGTGCAAAGCGTGGTATATCTGGAAGAACAGGGGTGCTAAAGTCTTCCAAAACAAAACCATGAACTGTTGGTTTATTTGCTCCCAAATAACAACATTGGTTAACCAATGTATGTCAGAAATTTCGAATCATTCTAGTACTCAGACTGAAGCCAGTTCAAACGAGTGGTCTCCTCCATCGTTTAATAATCTTAAAATAAACATTGATGCTTCCTTTGACCATTATACCAAGGAAATAGGAATTGGTCTAATTATTAGAGAATGTGCAGGAACAACAAGAGGAATCAGGGGAAGATACTTCAATGGAGGATTAGAACCAGAACAGGCGGAGTGCTTGGCATGAAACATATTATATTATGGGCTAAGGAGCCTTATCTTCACAATGTTATCTATGAATCTGACTGTAAAAATGTAACTACTTCTATCAAAAGTGCCAAGCCGGTAGTCCACTGGATGAACTAGGGTTAAATTCTGATGTGGTTATAGATAGTGGTAAAAAGAGTGTCGTTTCTCAGAGTTGTTAAGGATATATTTAGACTTAAATTCTAAAACTAAAATAGAAAACTCACTAATAATGATAGCAAACACTGACAAAGTTGATATCAATATTAAAAGAATACTGAGGCTAAGATTCCACTATTTTCCAAGTTCAAAGTGATTTAATCCAATATTTATATTTATGCAATTTTCTCGTTCAATTTGATTATAAACTATTGCAACATGTAGATTTTCAAAATATCAAGTGTAAATCCAAAGTGTTGAACATCAAAAACCTATGGCTAAGCATGCTCTATCAAAAGAAATAACAATTGCTTAACAAAAATCATTCAAACAATTTTCAATCAAGGAAAATAATCATAAAATAATTGCGATAAAATAGATAAGATAGAATATACCACTTTTTATTGGAAAAATAGCTTCCTCTATCGCCTCAGCAATGGGGTTTAGCTCCTCATATTAATCATGATCTCAAAATATGTGTTTATGGCTCAAAAGATGATTAAAATGATGAAAAGGTATAAAGCAGTTGAGTTTGTAATAGATATAATAGTTACAAAACTCACTATAACAGAGAACCCTTAACACAAAACTGTTGCGAACTCTGAATAATTGTTACAGAAGTTGTGACAAAGTGAATAGAATTTGAAAGCAAAGGTCACGGAATAAACGACTGTCTTCTTCTACTGTTCTGTTTTCTTCTTCTTCCTCTCGCCTTTGAATTGTGAAATCGTCTCTGCAACCTCCTAAACTTCTCTGCAACTATCCCAAGGATTACGTCCCCCTTCCATGACTCTCATCAACTCTATATATAGCCAACAGGTCCCAAAAATCTCGAGTAAAATCCGAGAATATTTTCTTTTTTTTCTTTTCCCCAAAGTCACGGGATTTCTTCTCTTCCAATTTTGTTTACACGGCCCGTGAGTTGTAAAACTTCCCAAACCTGAAAGATACGAATCTCAAAGAGTAAATCCTTCCTTCACAGCACCTAACATCCATATATATATCCAAGACACTTCCACACATAACCACTGCCCTGTTTTACCGTGAAACTCTACTTCTCTGCTTTGTCGACAGTACAGCCCAATTTTATCGATACAAACACACGTACCATCTCGACTACGTTCTAACAGGTCCGTCCCAAGGAAAAACAGCGATTGACTCTCCACCGGAATATCCCAAAAGAGTTCAAACATTGTGATAAACTATCCTCCCATGTTCATCCCAAACTCCATGCAGCGTCCTTTATTTTCGAAACTAGAATACCTACCAACCCTGTTTAGTCGTAACAGAGTTGTACCAATCCAAGGCAGCCATTAAATTTGGATGAAACTCAATAAAATATCGCCTGCAAATTACCCTGAAAAACTGAATTTTGAATTCAGTTTATCCCGCCAAAATCCGTCCAATTTCGTGAAGAAGAAAAGAGTCGCCCCCTATCTAGAGCAGGGGTGCGAATAGCAGCTGTCCTGGTGGTGCCTTGGAGGTGCCCCTTATCCAAACTGTATGTGAAAATAACAATTCCTCATGGTGCTTTAGACAACTTTTCGAGCCGATTTTTTCAAAAATGTTTATTGGCCAAAAATACCTACACACACATAAAACACCATAATAAGTACAAAAATGAGCCCCAACAATATATAGAATCGAGACAATTTAGACACAAAAATGTGTCTATCATCAGACTGAAGCCAGTTCAAACGAGTGGTCTCCTCCATCGTTTAATAATCTTAAAATAAACATTGATGCTTCCTTTGACCATTATACCAAGGAAATAGGAATTGGTCTAATTATTAGAGATTGTACAGGAACAACAAGAGGAATCATGGGCAGATACTTCAACGGAGTATTAGAACCAGAAGAGGCAGAGTGCTTGGCCGTGAAACATGTTATTTTATGGGCTAAGGAGATTGATCTTCACAATGTTATCTATGAATCTGACTATAAAAATGTAACTACTTCTATCAAAAGTGCCAAGCTGGTAGTCCACTGGATTAACTAGGGTTATGTAGATGAAATAAGGAAACCGCTTAATGGTTTTCAGTTTTTTGATGTTAATTATGTAAAAGGCTCGGCTAATAACATAGCTCATGTAGTAGCTAACAAAGCTAGAGCTAACAAAACTTCCTTTGAAATACTAGTAAGGGATGAAAGGAAGGTTAGCAAGAAGTTATGTAATATTACATCTTAACGAAGAAGTTCTGTCGAATCAAAAAAAAAAAAAAAAAAGACTTTCCGAACCGAAAATAAAGTAACAACACCTTCCAACTTTCTTTCTCTTCCAAAGAAAGTAAAAAAACATTCTTTCACATACTATAATACACAGTTGCATACAACAACAGAGCTAGGAATTTATATTGGGGTGGGCTAAAAACAAAATTCCCAACTGCGACAATAATAGGTTCGATAAAGGCATACCGGTACTGGATCCAGACATTCATCTTAATAAGGAAAATGATATAGGTTTTGTACAAGGCATACATAGTAATATTTTAGGTGGTCGTAGGCCGCTTCAAATTTTTTAGACTTACCTCTATTTTTTAGTGAAATGACTGTAACACTTGACTGTACACTATCACCGTTCTAGAATAGAGAACTTCCCACAGCCAATAAACGAACGACTCTAGCTTTTTTACAAATACAAGTAGATTTTATGCCCGTGTTACGCACCGGGTGGACCCGAAAACCACCCACCATCATTTTTTTCTTTCAACCATATTTTTGGTTTGGTGTGATATGGCTTCGCCTCGCCTATGCATTTTTTGTTTGGTGTCGCAAGGCTTTGTCCCGCCCCGTCGCAATGTATTTTTGATTTGATGTGGCTAGGCTTCGCCTCGCCCTGTTGCTTAGGATTTTTGATTTGGTGTCACTCGACTTTTCCTCGCCCAATCCTAAAGCATGCTTAGGATTTATAATTTATGTGGAAGGTTGTCGGAAAGGAAAAAGTTGTCGGTCATCGGTCAATGCCAGGTTAAGGTCCTGTCAAAGTCAACAGTCAAGTGGTAAAAGTCAATGAGTCAAGTCTGGTAAATCATTAAGTCAAATATGAGTCGGACTGAGCCGACTCTGACAGATAAGCTGAGTCAGATAGTGAGTTTATTAGGCCAATGTTCCTGTTGCGCTATCATGGGGCAACACCAGAAGGCTAGAAACCAATGCTCGAGCCATGGATTTAATTATATCAGAATGATACATCATAATATCATCTTCTTCACTACCAGTTCAACATTAATCTATCTATCACTTGAACTCTATAAAACTATAGCTATAACTTTCATCATTTCAGTAATTCATTCACTTCAAATAACCTTCATTATTCTTTCATACTTACAAATTCAACTTACCTTGATCTGCAGTTGCAAGGTTTCACTAAAAACTATTGCCATTGCAACAATACAACCAAGTTCAACTCAATTAGTTCAACACTGTCAACTGCAACTCAACCTAAGCTGAAACCATTCAATGTACCAATTCCATTGGCTACAGCCGCCACTCATCGTAACACCACAACTACCTGTAATACCAATTCAACATCCACCTATTCCATGAACTACAACTCCAAAAACATTACCATTATATTATCTAACACCAGTTCATACATTCATTTTATAAAAATTGGAGTTACCTTAATTTGTATAAAAGAACAACCCATGAATTTAGAACAAATAACATACTGTTAGGGCTTATCAAATGTTCAATGAAATAAAATCAACAAAACTTGCAAATAAATTTAGAATTTGTATAGAGAAAAGGAGGATGAGTAGTGCAAATGCAATGCAAAAGAAGGTAGCCATCAACATATGCCTGCTAGCTAAATACAAAAGAAAATTCAAATAACATAACATTTGGAAGGGAGGTACCAAGATCTTTGGGAAAGGACCCCCGTTTCCTAGCTGTAAGTATGCCTAATTGTGAGGTGTAACCATTTCCCAGATGAAAAAGCCTATTAGAAATTCGTGTAATGTGCCCAAGATTACCGGCTAATAATAGTCGTATTTGACTTGCATCTCTTAAATCAACATCTTCCCAGTCTTCAGGTTTGACACCGCTTTAAGTTTGTCTTTCAACGCCTTGACTAATCCCGATTGAATCAAAATATCTTTAACTTGGATTTTCCATAAACCGAAGTTAACAGAATCATCGAACTTCTCTACCTCGAACCGCGTAGAACCCGCACAAACCTTTGTCGTCATCTTGTTTTCCCCCTAAACCTAGCTCTTGGTGCCAATTGTTGGGATTTTTACCACAACACTTTGATCTTTGGGATTAAACTAAGAAGAAAACAATATATACCAAGAGAATAAAGATAAACAATCACAAGACAAGGATTTACGTGGAAAACCCCAAACTGGGTAAAAACCACGGACAAGAACACCATTTATACAATTGACCGTAAAGTTGATTACAAAGAGAAGTCTTACCTTCTCACACAGCTCTCACCCATTCCCAAAAACAAGAAGCTCACAAAGAGACAGAAAACCCTAGCTTTCCCACTCTTTAGAAGAATTCTACGAGATATGCAAACACTACCAAGGACCCCTGTTTATAGTAGTTAGCTACCTAGGTCTTATTCACGGTTTACTTGGCCGACTCCAAATTAATTCCTACAAGTTAGGAATTAATCACCGACTGTGTTGTGATAAACACACAACCACCGACCTATGCTTCTCACACGGTTTTGGAATTCCATAGTTTTTGGACTCTCCACAAAACCGTGTCTTAGAATCCCGCCAACGTCCAACAATTCTCCACCTCGGATCATGCATTCATGCATGAAATGATCAATACAAAAAATCTCCTTCGTCTTCCGATGTCGATTGTGCCATAGGCTTCCTACGTATCCTCTGCAAGGAATCAAACTGACCGTAGTTCACTCAAATTCTTCTTGCTTCTTCAAACCACTGACATCCATCATGTTCTTGTCTACCTTCCCTTACGGGCCGTTAATCATCAATGTTGATGACCAACAAAGTCCAAGTAATCCTTGGACTTACCAATCTTTGGAACCCACTTCCTGACCATACGAGCCTTTGGAACTCCACCTAATGCCAAATTTTCATGAGACTTAACATTCCCAAAAGTTGACTCAGGTACATCGTTAGCTCCACCTACCCCTGACTACTTAAGAGTATACAACCCGCTGCTACGATTTCCTTTCATGATCATAGTAGACCCTTAATAAATCTTAATTACTCCACCATAAAAGGAATAATCAAAACCCGCATAATCTAATTTGGAAAGACTTATTAGATTTCACCTTAACTCCGGCACATGTTTTACTCCCCGGATTGTTCGAAATTTACCATCAAACATCCTAATGCAAATATCTCCGACTCACTTAACCGAAAGTTTCGAGCCATCGCCAGTAAACACTTTTCCACTACACCCTACATATCTATCGAAATATGACTGTTGTGCACACATATGTGTCGTGGTACAGCTATCCAAAATCCAACCCTCCTTTTGATTAAAATCAGCAGCAACCAAAAGAGAGAAATCGCTTTCATAACTAGCATCGTTGACATGGTTAGCTTGACCTTCGGGACCTTTTGCCAGACTAGTCCCATTACCTTTCCACTTGCAATCATGCCTAATATGGCCTGGTTTGCGACAGTTCCAACAAACACTCTTACCGTGTTTCTTCTTCTCGCCAGCATATAAAACATCCTCTTCCAACGAATTACCCTTACTACTCCTCATCTCCTTTTCTTCAGACAAGAGAGCACTTGTAACTTCGGAAAGACTCAAAGAATCTTTTCCATACTTTGAGTATGTTACCATGTGTTTATAAGATGGTGGAAGTGACAAGATGAGACGAAGTGCCTTATCCTCATCATTAACAGTTACTTCTAACGCTTCCAGTTCAGAAACAATTGAATTCAAAACACTGAGATGATTAGCAATAGACGTACCTTCAGTCATCTTCAACGTATGAAATTGCTCTTTCAAGTACAATCTATTCGAACGAGTGTTTGTCATATACAACTCTTCAAGTTTACTCCACAAATCCTTTGCTGTAGTAATCTTTGAGACATTAGCCAAAATATTCTTTGCTAATAATAGTCATATTTGACTTGCAGCTCTTAAATCAACATCTTCCCAGTCTTCAGGTTTGACACCGCTTTCAGCTTGTCCTTTCAACGCCTTGACTAATCCCGATTGAATCAAAACATCTTTAACTTGGATTTTCCATAAACCGAAGTTAATAGAACCATCGAACTTCTCTACCTCGAACCACGTAGAACCCGCAGAAACCTTTGTCGTCATCTTGTTTTCCCCCTAAACCTAGCTCTTGATGCCAATTATTGGAATTTTCACCACAACACTTTGATCTTTGGGATTAAACTAAGAAGAAAACAATATATACCAAGAGAATAACGATATACGATAAACAATCACAAGACAAGGATTTACGTGGAAAACCCCAAACTGGGTAAAAACCACGGACAAGAACACGATTTATACAATTGACCGTAAAGGTGATTACAAAGAGAACTCTTACCTTCTCACACAGCTCTCACCCTTTCCCGAAAACAAGAATCTCACAAAAAGACCGAAAACACTAGCTTTCCCACTCTTTAGAAGAACTCTACGAGATATGCAAACACTACCAAGGACCCCTGTTTATAGTAGTTAGCTACCTAGGTCTTATTCACGGTTTTGGAATTCCACAGTATTTGGACTCTCCACAAAACCGTGTCCTAGAATCCCGCCAACGTCCAACACATATACCTTTTCCTCCATGTTTACCAATCCGACAAAAACAAAATGTAGCTAAAATATTAAGTTTATAACCTGAGACGAGCTATCTAGCAATAAACTATGAAACATGATGAGTTTCATACTGTGGAAAGAAAACAGATCTCCATGAATCGGAAGGATTTAGTTTAACTAAATCAAATAGTTTAAAAGAAAATCAAGTATTCAAAACAACACCCATAAATTCTTTAGTCTATTGCAATGATGGCATTGGTCAAGTCTATATGTAACTTAGATATAAATCCAAAAAAAATAGGAGACAATATGTATATACAAGGTGGAGAACATACTAAATTCACATATCATAACAACAACGATTAAAGACCTTCAATTATCAAATTACCAATCAAAACAAAACAGACTTTTTCAATTAACTAAACCTTGATAATAAAAAAAACAAAAACAAAAAAACAACCTGTCTAGCTCTGTTATCCCTAGTCCCCATAGAGTTGAGTTCGTATTATGCATCGTTTTCTTTGGTCTCCCTATTCAAATCACAATCATTGTAACTCTCCTGTAACTAATTGAAGCAATGGACATGGCTACAACAATGTCTAATGGAAAAATAACATCTTTAACAACATCAAGATTTAAAAGCCTAGCAGAACAACATGGGTCTGTATATGCACACCCTCAACTGCATAAACTAACACCAAAGCTCCGTCACTCAAAACCCTCCAATCCTAATTCGATACAAATCCAAATCCCAATTTCTTATCCACTGTAAACACCTAATAAAACCCTTATTACTCTTTACCATGAATCCAAAAATCAACGGCATCAACCAGGTTCTTCAGTTTCGCAACAACAACTAAATTTTGCCGGCGGTTAAAATTCTAGACGGAGAAGAAGAAACGAAGAGATTTTCTCTCCCTCTATTTTTATTTATCTACTAGGTATCACCGGGGCCATAATCAACCTCTCCTTTTTATCATAAATGTACATATTTTATTTTTTGCAACAAAAAATACTTCAACACAA
>JAJJMB010004152.1:0-22900 GCA_023531105.1 Papaver atlanticum | reverse complement strand
GAAAAAACCTCAAATTCTTTACCGGTCTATGTATTCAAGTATTTTTCGTCATTATTCGCTTTTTTGTTTTTTTTTCCAGTTTCAATTGTGTAAATTTTGTACTTTTTATCTAGTCTAAAAACTTAAAGGCCTAGAAAAATAAAGATCTTACGTTGAACGGTGAGGAAACCCTCACTTCCTACTGGCCGAAATCAAGCCTTTTTTTAGTTTTGTGTGGAATGAGCGTTCTAGTGAAGACACTTGGCAATGTATGATTGGTTACAAACTCAAAAGGAAAACTTAACTTACTATCTTTGGAATTCTATGGAAGTCCAAATTCAATTCGGAAGTCGAAGTCGAGTACCTACCATATTAGGATTCTTTTCCCCAAAATAATACATAAAGGGAAAAAAAATTGACATATTTCACACATATTTTCTGCGAAAATAAAAAGAAAAAAATAAATAAAATCCGCACATATTTTCTATCTTTTTTTCCACTTATTTAATGCATCAAGAAGGGACTGGATGACACTAAATAAAAAAATACATTTCCACGGGGCGTTGCGAAGCCCCGCACACACCAGATAAAAAAAATGGTTAAATGGGGTTCTTGCCTTTACAATTTTAGGAGAGCTGTGTGATGATATTATAGATTTTTTGAAATGCTTGTGCAATTATATTGCTAGCCATGATGCGAATGTTTGAGTTGGAGAATTTCTTTTCCATGGATTAGGTGTAGTCATTCAGAAAGGAGTTGGAGCTCAGCTTGTTGCTAGGCTTCCAACCAATTTCTTACCGGTCATGCCGTTGTGGCCATCCCCACGTCTCTCCCATTATTTTATTATTTTTCCTAATCTCATGAAAACTCCTTCATTCGAGCAAATTTCCTTGTTTGAGCAAAACTCCTAGTTTCTCCATATTTTCCTTCAAACGATGAAAAAATAGTAAAAAATAGGGAAAGGTGTCACGGGACCGGGCCACCTAGCCGGACGGCCATGCCCTAGCCGTGACCGGTCCCATACCTTACAATTCCTTATTTTCTCATATTATTATTTCATTCATCTCATGAAACTCCTTCGTTTGAGCAAAAACCCTAGTTTTTCAATATTTTCTCAAATATTGCTCAACCCATGAAAAAGCCAAAAAGTCAAATGGTCACATGAACAACTAGGATTCTCACGTCAAAAATTAAAATATTATTTAATATTCTCAAAATATTGGTCGCACGAGCAAAGTTATACTTGCTCATTTGAGCAAAATGGAGAGTTTCAGTCAAGATCAAACTCTTCTGAAAATCCAAAATATTGCTCAAACGTGCACCAGAAAATACCAAAACTCTCAGGACTGAGACACGGACACTATGATGGCATGGGCATGCCACCTTGACTGACCAAGGTCGGCCCTTTGGCTTGAAAGGAGCTGGTCCCACACTCTTTCATAATTTTGACCTAATTAGCTCTCAACAGTTCATATTGGGTCCAAACTCTTTCCAACCAACTTGGAATTTGCTCAATCGACCACCAGCTGGTCCCACGACCGTTAAGGTCCGGTCCCATGACCCCTTGGACGGTTCTCATTTCTCCATAATTAGGTTTTATCACCTAACGCTCAGACGAGCACTATTTTAATAAATGATTACACCAGCATTTAAATATCATCCTTTGACCAACTGGTCAACAAAGGACTTTGGTGCATGCTCACTCGAGCACCTGGGAGCTACATGGTTGGTTATCATCCTATGTATCCGGTCCCTTCACTCAGTGATTGAATTTCAGTAGGTCATCAATTGATCAAAATTAGGGTTTCGAACTGAATGCTATTCAAATCATAATTCTGAGCAAATTTAAACACTAATATTTTATGTTGATCCAACAATCAACAACTTAAATTAATTATATAATATTCGGTCCAGCTACCAATATTTTAATTAATATTTTATTTGGTCATGCTACCAATAATCATCAAATGAGCAATATTTGCTCAGAAGAGGAATATTGATTCAACCATCAATATTCAATAATCCATCAAACGAGCAATATTTGCTTATACGAGGAATATTGATTTAACTATCAATATTTGCTCAGAGTATTAATATTGATTCAACTATCAATATTCAACAATTCATCATACGAGCAATATTTGCTCAGACTATCAATATTCATTTTGTTGATTCAATTATCAACATCATTCATTCGAGAACTATACATCCCAGCAGACATGTTCAATCCATGAATTATAGAGCATTCGACAATCATGCTCGACTGAACAATACTTAGACTCATCGTATAATCAAGTCAATGACTGACTAATCAAATACACGTCTCCTTGCAGACTCCACGTTTGTGAGACATCAATCACGTCACATGGGGGATTGTGTGTTCATCCACGATGAGAAATATGAGTAAGTCGTGCAAGCATTTTAGGGATTTAGCAAAGTAGTGGATGGACAATAAACCAAGTCTCCGCACGACATGGAACTAGTTAAACCACGATTTCCCACTTTCCCACTCTTTCACTCGAGCAACCATCACTCTTACTGGATATCAATGTGTCTACATTCTAGGAATATAAATAAGTTTCTGAATCCATGATTAAAGACAAGATTGGTCTGACAGACAACACCCATCGTCTAACCAAGAATCATCATGTGAGCAACAATCTCTCTCAATTTAGCAGAATTCAAACGTATTCGAACCCAACAGTTAATTTGCAGAAACCTACAACACATTCACAATCCTTGATCACCATTGATCTCACACACTTCTCAAGTTCCCTCCTACAGATCAATCTTCTTCCCTCTTTGTGACCGAATTGACTCTGGAATGGCCATTTCTTAGTTTAGGACGGAGTCCTACAGATTGATCTCTCGAACTCAAAGCACTCCCGTGCAGTGCATCTGTTTGAGGTTAGGCAGTTTTCTCGGTTGAGGAGTCTCCGTCCGTACGGTGTCCTCTCCACTTCCTAGAAAACCAGCAAATCATTTTTCCCCATCAACAGATTGGCTATCACAGTGGGAGATTAATCTCTCGGTTGCAATCCCAACTTTCACAAAGATGATCGGTTTTAGGTCTAATTTATCTATCCCAGATTCTGGTCAGAGTCTTTCAAACGGTGATGCTCCTCATGCTCATCCGAACGATTCTGGTAATCTTCATCATTCCTACTTTACTACTCCATTTCTCTCTATCGATGCATACGATGGAGAAATTCCATCATTTGCTGAGCTAGCACAGAGGCAAATTTTTTTTGAAAGAAATATAAATCGGTTGAAAGGAGCAATCGATAATTTATTCAACTGCATGGTGGATCTAACGTGGATTCTGGGAGCTCAGGTAGTAGAACATTCATCTCCTGACACCACTGATATCAATCCTCAAATCAATAGTTTCACTACTTACGAGAAGCCGGTAAATCAGGAAGTTACACATATAATCGAAAATTTATGTGAACTCCTGCACTTCTCCAGGGATCAGCGTACGAACACGTTTGCTACACTCAACCAGATATCATCTGATGTGCTAGCAGTCGAAGAAGTATCCATGGTGTCCGAACATTCGATAAACAATATTACCTTCACTGAAGAAGACCGAATGGCGGAGGAAGGGCATAATCGAGCCTTGTACATGACTGCTTTTATCAAGGACTCTGAATTCAGGAGTTCTCTTATCGATGTTGGTGTTTCTACCAATCTTATTTCTATGAAGACTCTCAAGGCAGCCAAAGTACCACAAAGCAAAATCGTTCACCATCCCATATTGATGACAGGTTTTGAAAGAAGCCAGAGCCACAGTACGGGTATGCCTATGTGGATATGAAAATGGGACCTATTCAATCGACAAACAAATTTCACGTGATTGAGAAGGAGCTTGACTACCATATGATACTCGGGTGACCATGGCTCCATGATAACAAGGTTGTTCCCTCGACATACCACCAATGTATACAATCTTTACTCAACAACAAGATCGTCCGCATTGCAGCTTCAGCTTCTCCTTATGCTCCGGTTTATGATGATGAGTTCCTAGAACCACCAAAAAGCATCCCCGAACCTCCAATCAAGATCTACAATACTCCACTTCCAGGATGGAAGTCCATGGAGAAAGATGCTGACAGGCCATCATCTTCAGGTACTAAACTGACCAAGCCACCTGCCACACCGCTCAAGCGTCACCAGGATCAAGCTACGACTCGGAAAGGATCCAACTTTATAACCAGCTATGATGCGGAAGGAAGACTCATTTATCTACGACGCAGAGATTAGCAATTAACAGGGGAGGTCGATGAAAAGTCTCCTCGCCCTGAAGAATCATGTCAGAACGAGCAATCGCCTGATGGAGAAATTCAAGACGCCCCACGGCAGTTACAGGATGGCGCGGATTCCACTACTGATGATCTTGAGACAATCAATATTGAAATAGAGGAAGATCCAAGACTAATCTTGATCAGTTCTACACTATCACCAGAGGAACGAATGTGATTGATAAGCCTATTGAAGGAGTATCAAGATATTTTTTCTTGGACGTACGAAGAAATACTCGGTCTTGACAACAAGTTGGTTACACATCACTTGCACATAACTCCCGGTTCCAAACCTGTCAAGCAACCGCCCAGGCAGTTCCTACTTGAAGTTGAGGGGCAAATTAAAATCGAAGTTCAAAAACTACTAGAAGCAGGATTCATCAACCCATTCAACATCCGACGTGGCTCGCGAACGTTGTCCCGGTTAAGAAGAAAAATGGTCATATCCGATGTTGTGCTGATTTCAGAAACCTGAACAAATGGTTCCCGAAGGACGACTTTCCTTTTCTCAATATTGACATGCTCGTTGACGTAACCAGTAGCCATGGCATGTTCTCATTTATGTATGGTTAAAGTGGCTACAACCAGATCAAGATGTATGAACACGATGCTAACAAGACTGCATTCCAACCCCCATTGGGAATTTTCACTACACTGTGATGCCTTTTGGATTGAAGAATGCGGGTGCCACCTATCAATGAGCCATGACTGCAATATTTCACGACATGATGCACAAACAAGTGGAAGACTATGTTGATGATGTGGTGGTGAAATCGAAGAATCGAGCATCCCACCTAGACGTTCTGAGACAAGTTTTCGAAACATGCATAGAATATAAATTAAAGATGAATCCTATGAAATGTGCATTTGGTGTTTCTTCAAGAAAGTTTCTAGGATTCCAAGTCACTGTAGAAGGGATCAAAGTCGACCCAGACAAGACAAAATCCATTAGCACCATACCTCCTCCACGTACCGTGAAAGAGCTTCAGATCTTTATGGGCAAGGTAAACTACATCCGACGTTTCATTCTGGGATTAGCTTAACTTATTGCTTTATTCACTCCTCTACTAAAGAAGGGAGCAAATTTTTCAAGGATGACTGTCCAACAAGATGTATTTCAAAAGATCCAGCAAATACTATTATCACCCACTGTCATGAAATCCCCGGTGCAAGGACGACCATTGATACTCTACACAGCCTCTAGTGATGTTGCTATTGGGGCTTTTCTCGCTCAAGAGGACAAAGAAGGTGTCGAGAGTTCGATCTACTACTTTAGCCGTACAATAAGAGATGCTAAACTCCGGTACCCTAAATCCGAAAGAGCATGCTTAGCATTGGTTCATGCGATTCAGAAATTCAGACATTATTTGCTGTCAAATAGAGTCGTACCTGTTGCTAAAGCTGATCCTGTAAAATTCTTACTGTCAAAACCATCTTTGATAGGTAGACCTGCAAAATGGTTACTACAGATGTTGGAGTTTGACATAGCGTGTATCTCACCCAAAGTAATCAAGGGCCAAGCAGTTGCAGACTTGCAAGCTGCCTTTCCAGGAGAGGACATCACAATGCTACATGAAGATGTGCCGGGTGAGTTTCCAGAAATTTCAGTTATTAAAGAGGAAACATGGTTGTTATACTTTGATGGATCATCCACTCCTAGCAATGATACTGGCGGAGCGGGTGTCGTGTTAGTATCCCCGTCCGGTGAAGTCTTCTCGCATTCGTTCAAGTTAGATTTCCACTGCACCAACAATTCAGCGGAATATGAGGCCTTCTTGTTGGGATTATCCTTGGCCAAGCAAGCAGGAGCAGTGCACCTGGAGATAAGAGGAGACTCAAAGTTGTTAGTCAATCAGATGAATGGCGTGTACTCTCTCAAACAAGTGACACTTTCTCCATTCAGAACCGAAGCACAACGTCTATTAGCTTATTTTTCTGAGGCAACGATCGTCCATACCGGTCGTACCAACAACAGACATGCTGACTATTTAGCAAATCTTGCATCCAAACTGTAATTTGAAGGGTCAGAGAAATCCATCACTGTACAAAGGCGTTTTGTGTCATCAACCTGGCTCACTTAAGTTGAAAATGCTCAAGCGAGCGACTGGTGAGCACCTATCATTCATGAATTGAGCATTTCTCTTACAGAAGGGAAAATTATCCTTAAGGAATTGAAGAACTTTTTTATGCTACGCGAAGCATTATATTATCGCAATCCTGATGGATCTTTTTCACGGTGCCTCGGAGACGAAGAAGCGAACGATCAACTTAAGCTCATATATGAGGAAATATGCGGACAAACTTTGGTGGTTACACTTTACATAAGGCTCCAGAGGCTCGGATACTATTGTCCCTCCATGGAGGCTCAGTCGAGGATGTTGCAAGGATCTTGTCCCAATTGTCAGACACAACCTCATCATTTGGAAGCTCTGACAGTCCACCACACTGGGGACTGGAGGGAACCCTATATCAAATACCTTCACGACAATGATTTTCCATCTGTGAAGAAGGAAGTGATCAAACTCGTCCAGAGGGCCAAACGGTTTGTCTATCTGGAAGGAATTTTATATCGCAAAAGTTTTGGTGGGAACCTGCTAAGGTGCTTGGCCGAACATGAAATCCCAACAATCCTGAAAGAAATGCACGAGGGAGAACATCAAGGAAAGACGAAGTTATTTCTCCAGATCCATGAGAAATATTATTGGCCGACCATGGAAGACGATGCAGCTTCCTACGTTCAGAAATGCCATCAGTGCCAGATCCATGGTAACCTCATTCACACTCTCCTTATCTCCCATTACATTCTGTGAGCAGTCCATGGCCTTTCTACAGCTGGGGACTGGATATCATTGGAAAAATTAATCCAGCGTCTTCGAAGCAGCATGAATACATCATCACAGCAACTGAGTATTTTACCAAATGGGTTGAACATATCCCTCTTCGAAGCACCAATGGAGTCACGATTGCAGCCTTCATCAAGGAATACATCATATGTTGATTCGGCGTTCCTAAACATATCATTACAGATAATGGAACTCCTTTTGCTAACAGACATGTGGAAGAATTACTCGAGGAATATGGTATCAAACAAATTTTCTCTACACCGTACTATCCCCAAGGAAATGGACAAGTAGAGAGAACCAACAAGACTTTGATCCGGATTCTCAGTCGAACGGTTCATGATAATCTTCGAACGTGGCATGAACAACTGCCTATTGATTTATGGGCTTATCGAACCGCACCTAGAAGCTCAATCGGAACCTCACCATACTCCCTCGTCTACGGTGTTGATGCCATTCTCCCAGACGAGATCAAGATCCCTTCAGCAAGGATTGCAACAGCCAGTGGAGTGCAATGGAATGAAGCTGAAGTGTCTAATTCAAGGATTGCTGAATTGGGCATGCTCGAGTCAAGGAGAGCCAAGGTGGAAAAATATGTGGAAGCTTACAAACAAAGGATTTCCAAGGCATACAATAAAATGGTAAGACCTCGTTTGGTTCTAAAAACAGCAAAACATATTAAAAAAGACATGTCTTCTCCCAAATTCTCTCCAAAATGGGAAGGGTCGTATGTAATCATCAAAGTGGTATCCAGCGGATATTACAAAATCTTGTATGTTGATGGAGGAGTGGAAGGAAACATAATCAACAACAAGTGGCTCAAAGCATATTATGCTTGAATGATCAGTAAACAATTACTTTAATTGCAAAATGTAATTTCTATTCCTTCAAAGAGTATGCAATATGCTCATTCGTTAAAAATTCAAAATAGATTTCATTAATCTAGCAGAAAAGTTCCTTCATCAATCAATCATCATACTTTATTCAAAAAAAGAAAATAAAAAAGTCTTGCACCTACACAAGAAACAATCTCAAACACCCACTCAGAGCAAACCGTCTAACAACAAATAATTTTTACTGAAAGCCATTTCAAGTCTAGTCTGAAAGTTTTCAGTCTTCACTTTCAAGTCCTGGATAGCCTTCTCAACCCTTACTGACTCCAGTGCGAGTGCTTTCTCCTCTTCCATGATAGCATTTGTAGCAGAGATCATATTAGCAGCATCAACCGCTCTATCAATCTTGATGACCTCGAGCCAACGACGGAGCCAACCTACATTGAATCTCAAGGTCTCACAGTTCGAGATCATATCATCCCATCGATAAATCTCTTTGTTCTCGATATCACGAAAGTTCTTCTTGTTCATCTCATCAATCATTGGCAACAGTCCAGCAACAGTAGTCAGAAGAGTTGGCAGAAAATTCCTCCACACTTCGGTAGTGGCAATATGCCCGTACTTCCTCCAGATCCTGGTGTAGAGAGATGCGTAACACTTGGGCACGATGAAGCCAACAACGAGTTCATTGTCCGAACAGGAATTTTCCATGGGAACGTCAAATGGGAGTCCAGCTGTCGGGTACTCACCAACAGGAGCTCCGAGATCAGCATCAACAGAGGATGAATCATTTCCAGTACGATCATCATCATCAACCGCAATCGCAGACTTCCTACCTTTCCTCTTCTCAACGCCAACAACGTGAACATCAGCCTGCAACGGCATCTAAGTTCAATTAAGGCTGGGAGAATCGCTCAAATAAATCTTTGATTACAAACAAACTTACAGATGTTCCGGCGTCCGTATGAGCGGATTTGAAACGAGCAGGTGCTTTGACAGTTTGTTTAGGTATTAAGTTATAAGGAGCAACAGAAAGCCGGTAATCGTGATTCGTCTGCAACAAATATTCATAATCAGCTATTGAACATACAATGGAAAGAAAGAGAAAGAGTATTTCATACTTTCACTTCCTCGTTTCGACGGAGATAAACTTCGGGAAGATGAACTACTATCGGACATGCTGTTATGAGGTATGATTATGATCGAAATTTATGAGATATATTTGCGTAAATGGAAAACTCTAAATCTTGAAGGTCAACACACAAGACACGGTGGATACTTATCCTCTACAAATGGTCAAATCAGTTGCGATCTCTGCTGAAGTTCTAAATCTATAATGAGATTATGCCGGCGACATGGAAGAAAAGTGATAATACTGGGGACTGACAATCATGACCATGACCAGACGCGGTCAACAATCAGTACCTTGACTTGGAATTGATCATCCGTGCATATCACATTTTTTCCTGGATCGCTCGTACAATCACACTTCAGAGAATCATGATCAACTTTTGCACGCATGGACATTGGTCCATCTCATTCAATTGAAGGCATAAGAAAATCAAGCAGAAGATATAATAAAGGATTGTCATTTCAAAATAATTCCTACGCAATATCTATGCCATCAAGCTGCTCAAACGATCAAAATAACATCTACTTCAACAAAAAATAAAATGATCAACTACTCAGGAAGATTGTAGGCAAGAATAATCATCAGATTCGTCGTCTTCGCGATCATCGTCCATGGAATCCTCTTCAAGCTCTTCCTCAGAGTCATTGTCAGAATCTTTACCGGGGACTTCTTCCAATCGGTCTTCAGGAACATCATACATTGCATCCAAGTAGTCGTCTTCTTCACAGTCGGCTCGAAAATCAGCTTTGGACAATCGTTCAACCCTCGTACCAAGTGGATATGACTTAATCTTACGCTCAAGAGGTTTCTAGGGAGATTCAACCTCGTCTGCATCTGAATCATAAGCTACACCATCAGGACGAGGTCGAATCTCACTTTCAGCTGCTAGTCTCGCTTGTTGAAGTTGCTGGCTTTTCCGCTGATAAGCTGCAAGTTTTTCATCTTCAACTTCTCTTTTATGGGATATCTCATCATGTCTTTGCTTCTTTTCCGCATCCACGTAAGTCAATAAGTCATTAAATCCTTCATGAATGGCTCTCAGACGATACGACGTATAAAATTTCTAGCATTTCCGAAAGGTTGATCTACCTCCGTATGAACATCTGCCAAATTCTTCATCTTCGATTTGGTGTTTCTGGAGCATTTCCCAGAAGAGTCAGAGACATGGTCATCACCTGGAGCCGCCATTAAATGTTGCCAGAAGTGCGGAGTCAAAACAAGTCGGCAACAAATACATGTTAAAATGGTAACTCTCCAACTCTTACCTATTTACTATTTCACTAGTTGTAGTGACTATAACGCAAAACTTCGAAAACTTGTTCGTTCCTTCAAACCAGCAAAGACGAGCAAATTTTCAAAATCATAACTTAATTTTCATAAAACAATGAGCAATTCACATAGTTTTCACCGTGTGAGCAATTTCCGCCGAGTGAACATTCATTGATTTTCGTGCATACACTATTAAATCACGAGATTCGTGAAAACATTATTGTTTGCTTTTAACAATAGTTTAAAATAAAAATTTGATTTTACAAAATTTTCAAATATCGTGAATAATTCACGTAATAAAAAAAAAAACCGTGAATAATTCACGATATTTTTTTCGCTCGAACGAGCGTTCGTCTATCAAACGGGTCTTTTCTATTTTTGTAAAGGTCCACATATTCCAAATAAAGTTATTTTTTTCGTGAAAGCTCATAAACAAAACTTTATCATTAGACGCAGGTCTATTTCAAAAAAAAATCTCTCATAAGATAGGGATTATTGTTCGTTTCTTAAACTAACGAATGAACGTCCTTCCTAAAACAAGGGTTTCATATGAAAAATCACGTACAGTAAAACAAAAACTTACCTTGGCCGTCCGGAGTTTGTCGGAACTTCGCCGGACGGTGATCGGCGACGGTCGGCTCCGACGAAAAAAATTTCCTTCCCTGCTGCTCGGGCGTGAGGAGATGAAGGAGGGGAGAGGTGGTCGGTCAATTGGAGAGAAATAATATTTTTTTTGGGTCTCTTCCCTTTTATAACAATTTTATTTCCAAAAACCTAATCAAACAAGGATTTCCTTTTTCCTTTTGGGCCCGTGCCCGTAAACGCTAAACCAACAAAAACTGAACGTCTGATTGTCCAAATCAGCAGTGCCTCGTCTCTTTGTGCTCACGAGATGACACTCTATCATACTGACAGTGTGACGGACCAGAGAATTTTTGCTTCCAGCGGGTCGGGTTACGACCCGCTTTGCAAGCTCCGACTCTTTGATACGCCACTCAAGTAAAAATTTTGTTCATTCATAATCCTGCACATAGTAGAAATCTCATTAGTCTTAAGGTCAGAATTCTATGAGCATATGTCCCATACCATAATACTCATAAAATTCGACAAGGGTTCCAATTTTCAAAAATAAGAGACAGCCAATTGCCGAAAATAAGAGTCGGTCAATTGTCAAAAATAACAGAAGGACAGTTGCCAAAATAACAGACGGCCGATTGCCGAAAAATCACAGACGGCCAATTGCCGAAAAATCAAACGGCCAATTGCCAAAAATATCAAACGGCCAATTGCCAAATATCACAGACGGCCAGTTACCAAAAGTAAGAGACGGCAAATTGCCGAAATTAAGAATCAGGCCAGTTGCCAATTCAAACAATTTCTATGGCCAATTGCCAATGTCAAGGTAGTTCTGGCTACTAGCCACCATCGACCAGTTGCCAATGGTACATACTTGCCAAGATGCAATCATCTCTAAATAGATGGTATAAAGTGCCATGTACCGACCAAACTATTTCAGATGATATGAACAAACTCGCATAGTTGTGCTGAACCGCAAAGCGGCTGCCTACGTACCCTCCTCCGTAACTCGAAAGGGATCAAGCACGACCGTAGTTCGTCATTATTTACTCAGATAATATGAACCACTCTCAATAGTAGCAATTATCTCTTATTGAATATCAAGTAAACTTACTCCACTTGCATTTCACATAATGAATTATGAGTAGCGCACTACTCCGAGTAAGCCGAAAATACTCAAGATAGCCCACGTAGCATTTCTAAGTTGTTCCCAAGTCTTAGAATGATACTACGATACAGGACCGATAATAGCTCACAAGTACAAACCATGTGCATAATAATACAAACACTGAACCGATCACCACTTCAACTACAGGAAAGCAACATGAATAAAATTTAAAGGTTTTCATAAGTAAGCACTTAAGTAAATAAAACCATTACTCTAAAATATATTCATTTATCAAATATTCGCTTAACAACCCATGCCATTACCTGTGAACTATTTTCGTAAGTTAAATGAGATACCTCAAAGTACCATTAAATGAACAACACATTCATAATTTCAAGATCACTCAATAATTTAAAAGAATTGAGAAGCCAAACTACCACAGTTACAAACATAGAGAACAGTCACGTAGGTTAAGTAGATTTGCTATCTCAACTGACACTATGCGAAAAAGAAATGCAAGATGGGTATACATACTAGTCTCAAAAATACTAGCAGGGCACGTGCTCCAAATGGAAGCAAGAGTATTAATTTAACAAGAGACCACTCATACATTTCAATGAACCCATATGCCGCATCATTTCAAATATTCCATGTAAAGTATCAAAGACTTTATTCCTAGCTAACCATAAAACATCTAAGTGCCAGCAAGTTGTCGGAAGAAAAAGGATGCTAAGCACTTGCTGCACCGCATAAGAAAATCATCAACATATGCAAATTAGTTTTCCTGGATTTATAAGGTGCTAGCAAACACAATATATAGGTATATAACACCACATTGAGAAAAAGCTTCAAGTCTTTTTTCTCTACATAAACTACTTATTCAGACTCCATCATTAAGATTGTAAATCTATAAAATAATAGATAAAAAGTTTATAGATGCCCGAATACAGATAAGCTGAACACAAATCCATCTTTACAAGAACATCACCCCAAGTTAACATTTCAATTGTTATTAGATAAATTCCTAACATAGGTCAAAACACCCAAATTTAGCAGTGCCATTAATATCATTCAAACCCACATTTTATTGCCATTTTCTTAGATTCAACACGATGAGAAATCTAGGGATGAACTGGAATGCATTGGATTTCTGCTTCTCAAAATGCAGTCACGGTTTAACAAATCTTTGAGGTATCAAAGATTACCAGATCATCTTGTAATTTTTATATTGAATCCTTACAACTTATGGAACCACAACATATTCAAAATCTAGCACATTCTAACGGTTCATTAAAAAGATATACACACTTTAACATGGCTGCTTTCAACATCTAACACACAGAATTCAGTTACGATTTTACCACACTTTGGGGTACCTAAACTTATTAGAAATTCATGAAATTTTTACAGTATGTTACTTACATATATATAAACAACATACTAAAAATTCAGCTTCATCCGATATACGGATAATGAGGTGCACCCATTGTGAGTAGGCTGATCAGGATTTTAATCCTGCAGAAGGCAGTCATGATAAGTTTATTGATTTTGGTACTTAACATTCTCCGATCTTCCTAATTTTTTTATCATACTTTCATGAACTAATGAAGAACAACATACTTAAAATTTATAACATTCCAACGGCTGGAATTTAAGATGTGAATATAACAGTAAAACCTGCATTCTAGGGGTTTTGCATAAATGAAATCCAAGCACGAATTGATCATAAGAAATTACAACAATCAATGATAATAAGATACCTAACTCATCTATTTACAAATAACATGGTTTATGACAAAAATATTCAATGTCACAACATGAACCCTAAATTCTCAAATATCTCAAACCAAAGGTTCATGTGAATGAATTTCATGAATTAGTTTGATACAACACAAATTCACCCTGATTTTTACCAACCCATCTCATGGATTTACTGATGGAATCGATTTATAGCAAAATCCCCATTTTTTTTTTCTAAGATGAAACCTACTTAGTTTGAAAACTAAAACAAGAAGAGATTTTTACCTTGTTAAGCTAATTCCATCAACAAGTATCCACAATTTCAGCCAAAACATTCATCAACACCAAGCCCTAGACAGCTAGACTTGTACTTTCTTAACTGGTTCTTAAGCATGAAACTCTACCAAATAAAACCCCAATTCTCTAGTGATTTCATTTAAAACTCGAGTTTCAGAACTATTCCACTTCATAAATCCTAAATCAGCAACGACCCGTCTTCTTCATGTTCAAAAACTATATGAAAGACAAATAGAAGATAGAAGGTGAACAAAACCATGGGATGATCTTCTTAATTCAAACTTTCTTTTGTGATAGTGCAAGAGATGGAGATGGATGAAACCACACAACACAGTCTAGTAAAGAGAGGAAAGAAAATCGTTTCTGCCGAGAAGGATAAGTGTGTAGAAAACTGGAGTCTCTTTGTTTTTATTTTCCAGAAAAATGCAACGTGTCAGACTACATGTAAGGGTATTTAATCACCCTAGCTAATGATTAAAGGTACCAGTTCCCCTCCAAGAACTCATGTTTTGATTTTGGGCCGACTCGTACCATTTAAAGTACATTCTAACTTACGTTTTCAGGACACTTTCGGAAAATATTATAACTCCCTACTCTAATGGGTTGAATTAAACCCGAGAAAAAAGTTTGGTGTCTTACAGACAGGGTCCTTATCTGGGCATTTGCTCATACATGACGTCATTGGAGCAAATCGGGATTCTAAAAATGCCTTTGTACGACTAAGTTCAACTACTTATCTCGTCTACTGGAAAATCACCATCCAGTGCTTACTGCGGAACATGACTGTCCCTCACTAAGCAGGGGACTTAATGGTGATGGTGGATTTTCGGTAAGGGCTAAAATCGTAAAATCATGATACCGCGTGTTTCTGGCCCGGCTTCAGGAATGTATGTGACAATTCATATTTTATGATCCGTGAACCATTTCACGATCTCTGACTGAGCGAACGTTCCTCTCAGAGCTATGATGAATATGTTACTCGAAAGGCCTCTCGGCTGAGCTTTCGATGCTTCACACATTTCATCATCACCTCTACATAGAATCACAATGATTGGGCGGCTCCTAGACATATTGCATGCTAGTATAGAGCCTAAGGCCTTCAGGACGTCACGCTGCTCGTTGTTCCCTGACTACATAGAGAGACCGTGTATAGAATCTCTTAATGATTGGGCGACTCCTAGACATATTGCATGCTAGTATAGAGCCTAACACCTTCAGGACGTCACGCTATTCGTTGTTCCCTGACTATACACCCCCCTCAGAAAGAGTATGATGCTTTAATTATCTCATATCTCAATTTTGAAAATAGGTTAATTCTAGCGTGTCATTCATCAACTGAATTCCTATAAAATAATTTATTCTATCTCATTACTCTATTTCATGGTTGATCCTCAGCTGGATTCCATGGATTAGTAATAGATACTCAACTCATTTTATTACTCTGTTTCATGAATTATTCTCAGCTGAATTTCATGAATTAGTAATAAATACTCAAATAATTTTTATTACTCCGTTTCATGAATTATTCTCAGCTGAATTTCATGAATTAGTAATAAGTATTCACCGATCGGGCATCTGGGCCACCACCGAGTAAGCCCCGAGAAAATGGTGCAAGTGTACTTAGCAAATAATGCACAAACGAGCACCCGAACACACGAACGAGCATTCAAAAATATGGACGAACGAGGAAACCTATGCAAAATAGGAGAGAAAATAATATTAATAAAATAATAAAAGAGGCGCATAGGGAATCGGGCCCAACGGCCGTCCGGTCATGCCGTCGTGGCCGGCCCCATGCCTCTCCCATTATTTTATTATTTTTCCTAATCTCATGAAAACTCCTTCATTCAAGCAAATTTCCTTGTTTGAGCAAAACTCCTAGTTTCTCCATATTTTCCTTCAAACGATGAAAAAATAGGGGAAGGTGTCACGGGACCGGGCCACCTAGCCGACCGGCCATGCCCCAGCCGTGACCGGTCCCACACCTTACAATTTCTTATTTTCTCATGTTATTATTTCCTTCATCTCATGAAACTCCTTCGTTTGAGCAAAAACCCTAGTTTTTCAATATTTTCTTAAATATTGCTCAAACCATGAAAAAGCCAAAAAGTCAAATGGTCACATGACCGACTAGGCTTCTCACGTCAAAAATTAAAATATTATTATTTTAATAATCTCAAAATATTGGTCGCACGAGCAAAGTTCTACTTGCTCATTCGAGCAAAATTAAGAGTTTTAGTCAAGATCAAACTCTTTTGAATATCCAAAATATTGCTCAAATGTGCAACATGAAATACCAAAAATCTCAGGACTGAGACCCAGACACTATGATGGCATGGGCATGCCACCTTGACTAAGGGTGCACACGGTACGGTTCGGCTCGGTTCTTGCCGAGGCCGAGTACCTGTACCTCCCTAGTCTCGGTTCTTAGTTTTTGGACCGGTACCTGTACCTCTTTCCTCGGTTCCGGTACCATTCGGGACAAGTACGGTACCAGGGACGGTTCCTGTACCAGTCGGTACTTTCTGTCAGAATTCCAGGATAATTTTCTTGTCAGTTTTCCAGAAAAATTTTGGTATGTTAAGCAGCTTAAGTACCTGCTTTACTGAGCAACAATATATTAAGCAATATCTCAAAGCACAGTAAGTAACAAGTAGCAATAATACTAGCAAAGCAAAGTGCCAAAGTCATGAAAACCTGAAAAAGTAACAAGTAGCAAAGCTGCAGTACACTGCAGGCAGCAGAAGCATATAGTCACATAGACACACAAACAAACAATAGTCTTAACTCTTAAGTGTTACTGTCTTACCAACTAATAGCTGCAGTACACACTACACTGAAGAAAAGAAGAATTGAAGTGGTAGCAGTGGTGGTGAAGTGGTTGTGGCAGTAGACTGGAAAGAATGTAAAGAGATCTATTCCATGGAAGCACTGGTGGTGGCATTATTGTTGATAGGACCCAGTAACTCTGCAAAAAAAAAGTAATAGCGGTTAGTTAGCCAGTTAGTAACTATTACTAAAAAATGTAACAAGGGAAAAAGATTGGAATGAATAAAATATGTTACCTTCTTCAACTTCAATATTGTCATCTGGTATGTAGTCACATAGAAGATCAAGTTGTATTGGCTTCCTTAGCCAGCTTTGTGTGCAAATCAATGCCTCAACTGTCCTTGTAGATAAAGAGCTTCTACAAGGACTTAACACTCGCTTTCCTGTGCTAAAAGCAGATTCAGAGGCAACATAAGACACAGGAATGGCTAGTATGTCCTTAGCTATATGTGCAAGTATCTTATACTTGTTACTGTTGGTCTTCCACCAACCCAATAAGTCAAACTCCTCATCATCACCATCTTCTCCTTCACCTTCTTCAAACTTGTCTATGAAATATCTATCCAACTCTGTTTTGCCCACATCATCATTTGGGTTGCTCTTATGCCTCTTACTCCTTGACATCAACTCTTTCATACGACTGGGCCCTGCCCCTGGTTTACTTAACACAGATTTGGCTTGTCCCTGCATAGAAGTACTTGACTCCTCCCCATGAACTGAATACACATCCTTATATTCTTCAAATAGAATCTTAAAATACAATAATACACTCCTCATAACAAGTTCAACCTTTGAAGACTTCTTCCCATACAAACACTCAAGAGCAAATTCTAATCCTTTTTCTTTCTCTCTAGGATCCAACAACATGGCAAAAAAAGTTATAGAGTTCATCTTTGCATAATCACCCCAATATTTGTTATACTTCTTAAACATTTTGGCAGCCATAGTTGCAATAAAAGGATCTTCATCTACATTATCTCTAAACTCAACTAGTTGTTCATAAATGAGAACTAATTTCCATAAGAATGTATGTGTTGTTACCTTAGTTGAGGCTGAAAATGCGACAGTGGCATCAAAGAATACCTTCAAACATTTCACAAGGCCTCTGGCAAAGATCCAGTCCTCTTGACATGGAGCAGGTTTCTTCACTATTGCCTTCTTCTTCTTCTTCTTCTTCTTTTGTGCCTTCTTCTTGCCTTTCACATCAAGTTCTTCTTCTTCACTAAAAACTTCTTCTTCACAAACATTAACATCAATATCAAAATCATCAGCATTAGGTAAATCTTTCTCACTATCTTTAGGGAAATAAAACAACTTTTGATATTCCCTATCATACCTTTCTAACCTAATGAAAGCTCTTTCATACACTTGTGCAGCCTCTAGCATCAAGAATGTGTTGTTCCATCTAGTCTTAACATCTAATATCAATGCTATCTTAGACTCTATTCCAACTAAATTTGCACATTGCCTAAGCTTAGCCAACCTAGCTGGAGAACCCTTTATATACTTGACAACTGACCTGATTCTTGCAATTGATTTGTTGTAGACCCTTACAGCATCTTTTACAACAAGTGAAAGCACATGAGCTGCACACCTTACCTGAAAAGATGTAGATTGATACAAGTATTAGATTTTTGTTCAAAGTAATAACTAACAAACACAATTCTAACTAGAAAGTAAAAATAAATAAATCATATACTTACATGCAAGTACTTAGCTCTCTCTTCTGCCCTTGTCATTGAAACAATACTAGTGGTCAGATAATCCATTGCAACCTTGTTGGCACTAGCATTATCCAAAGTGACAGAAAAAACATCTTTAAGCCCCCAATCTGACAAGCACTTCTCCAACATCTCACCAATATCAATTCCTTTGTGACCACTAACTTCAGAAAACATAAGAATTCTCTTTTCTAACTTCCAATGTTGATCAATAAAATGAACAGTTACACAGATATAGTTGAAATTATTTGGTGAAGTCCATGTGTCTGTTGTTAAACTAACCCTCTGCTTACTTGACTTGAAGTAATTTCTCAACTTATCTTTCTCTTCTATATACATTTCTAATAAAGATCTGTAAACAGTCATTCTACTTGGTACATCAAATCTAGGCTCTAAGACATGCATCAGTCTCCTAAAGCCTTCACCCTCAACTGCTCTAAAGGACATCTCATCAATTATAATAAACTCAACAACTGCCCTTTTACATTTTTCTTGACTGAAAATAGTAGAGACTAACTGACCATCATGCTCACCTAGTTTTGAAGGTTTTACTGTCAGAGTTTGTTGTCCTTTTACCTTTGGCTTGTTAGGATTCTTCTTGCATCTGTTAAAGTGCTTCCACATTCCACTTGTACCATTCCTTCCAGTATGAGCCTTTATTGTCTTGTTGCAGTAGTTACAATCAGCTTCTTGAACATTTTTACTAGTGAAATGTTTCCAAATATCATATGTTGTCTTACCACCCATTTGAATAGAAGTAGCTTCAACATCTGTTGCTACTGTCTCTGGCTTTGCTGCTCCATCTGTTGGTTGGATAGAGGATCCAACAACTGTATCTGTAGCAGGTGTAGGTGTAGCAGCTGAAGTAGGTGTAGGAGTAGCTGTTGTATAAGCTTGACTTGATGCATCCATGATTGATCACTGAGAAATCACAAATATACATAAACATAAGTACACTGTACATACTACATATACACAAACACAATGCACTAAGCCACTAATCATATATTAAAACCACCAAAACCACAAAGAATACCACAAATAAAATAAGAACTAAAAATAAAAGTGAATTTCATACGTATAATTTATAAAGTTAAATACTACAAATTGTTCATAAAGATTAAAGACATAAAACATCAAAGTTCAAAGTAAATACTAAATAGTAAAGCTGCAGTACACATTACACTGCAGTACACATTACACATAAACCACTAAGCCTAAGTTCTAAGCATTATGTGAGCTCTGTTAGAATTAGGAACATTGGTGCATCTCTTTAAGTGCTTCCACAATGCAGATGTGAGCCCTAAATGTCTTTCCACAGTAATTACAAGTGGCTTCTGCAACATTTCTCCTAGTGAAATGGCGCCATATAATGTTCTGAACCCTAGATGGACTCGATGCATCCATGATTGATCACTGACAAACAATATATACACAAACATGATTTCAATTCATAAGCCACAATAACAACAACAACAACAACAACATGAAAGGACTAAGTAACATAACATAGGCAGACTCTAATTATATGCATTAATGGTAATGTGTGCATAGTTGGATAATATAACATGCCAAACTAATAAAAAGTGGCTTGAACTGATTACAAGCCTTCATGAATCATGATGGAAAAAAACAAGAAAAATCTTAATTACTGAAATCACAAAAGTTACAGATCAATTAGAAGCACAACAATCAATTTCAATATTCTCAAAATCAATAACAAACTAATAAAAAGTCCCAGAATCTGGTAAGATTTTTCATTCATTTTCCAACTTTTTCGGATTGCATCTTACAAAATCAAGCTCAAATTAAAAAAATTCAATTAACCCAGTAGTCCAACTCAAACGATTAAACAATAAACACTATAAGGATTAAGGTTTCAGTAAAATTGGAGAAGAAAAAAAACAAGAAAACTTACAAGAGAAATTTTATTCTTCTTCTGGTTTGCTGCTTTTGCAAAAAGGATCCAGATAGTTCGAGATTTCAGGTACCCAACAGATAGATCGATCACTCCTCAGTCTAAATTTAACTGAACACACAAAAGGAAGAAAATTATCAAAATAAAAAATATAGAAACACCACAATCATAATCATAACCAAAATCAAAATCAAAGAAATTAGTTACCTGTTGTGGTCCTGTGGATTTGTTGTTGAATGAATAAAAAAACAGTGATGGTGGCGTGTTCTTATGAACACAGTGATGGAGGAGGAGGAGGAGAGTGTCGAAGAAGAAGAAGAACTGAAGAAGGATTATTTTTTTGAACACATCTGATTCTAAACCCTAACCTAATTTCTATATATACTACAAATCTACCACCGTCAGATTATATCTAAATCTAACGTTCAATATTGATCGGTACAATCGGTACGGGATATGGTTAGGGCCGAGTACCTGTACCTCCCTAGCCTCGGTTCCTATTTTTTTGGACCGGTACCTGTACCCCGTTCCTCGGTTCGGTACAAAACCAGGTACGGTTCCACCGGTTCCGGTACGGTTCGGTTTTTCGGCTCGGTTCCTGTGCACCCTTAACCTTGACCCACCAAGGTCGGCCTTTAGGCTTGCAAGGAGCCGGTCCCACACTCTTTCATAATTTTGACCTAATTAGCTCTCAACAATTCATATTGGGTCCAAACTCTTTCCAACCAACTTGGAATTTGCTCAATTGACCACCAGTTGGTCCCATGACCACCAAGGGCCGGTTCCATGACCCCTTGGCCGGTTCTCATTTCTCCATAATTTGGTTTTATCACCTAACGCTAAGACGAGCACTATTTTAATAAATGATTAAACCAGGATTTAATCATCCTTTCACCAACTGGTCAACAAAGGACTTTGGTTCATGCTCACTCGAGCACCTGGGCTACATGGTCGGCCATCATCCCATGTATCCGGTCCCTTCACTCAGTGATTGATTTTTAGTAAGTCATTAATTGATCAACAATTGAGCAAAATTAGGATTTCGAACTGAATGCTCTACAAATCATAATTCTGAGCAAGTTTAAACACTATTATTTTATGTTGATCCAGCAATCAACATCTTAAATTAATTATATAATATTCGGTCCATCTACCAATATTTTAATTAATATTTTATTTGGTCATGCTACTAATAATTCACCAAATGAGCAATATTTGCTCAGACGAGGAATATTGATTCAACCATCAATATTCAATAATCCATCAAACGAGCAATATTTGCTTGGACGAGCAATATTTGCTCAAATGAGGAATATTGGTTTAACTATCAATATTCAGTAATTTTACTCAGACGAGCAATATTTGTTCAGAGTATTAATATTGATTCAACTATCAATATTCAACAATTCATCATACGGGCAATATTTGCTCAGACTTTCAATATTCATTATGTTGATTCAATTATCAACATCATTCATTCGAGAACTATACATCCCAGCAGACATGTTCAATCCATGAATTCTAGAGAATTCGGGAATCATGCTCGACTGAACAATACTTAGACTCATCGTCTAATCAAGTCAACGACTGACTAATCAAATACACGTCTGCCTTGCAGACTCCACGTTCGTGATACATCAATCACCTCACATGGGGGATATTAATTAGGGTTTTGGTCTGGCGGCATACGGCACGTGTGTTCATCCACGATGAGAAATGTGAGTAAGTCGTGTAAGCAGTTGAGGGAGTTAGCAAAGAAGTGGGTGGACAATCAACCAAGTCTCCGCACGACCTGGAACTAGTTAAACCACGATTTCCCACTTTCCCACTCTTTCACTCGAGAAACCGTCACACTTACTGGAGATCAATGTGTCTACATTCTAGCAATATAAATAAGTCTCTGAATCCACGATTAAAGACAAGATTGGTCCGACAGACAACATCCATCATCGAACCAAGAATCATCGTGTTTGCAACAATCTCTCTCCATTGGGAAGAATTCAAACTTATTCGAACGCATCAGTTCATTTGCAGAAACCTACAACACATTCACAATCCTTGATCACCATTTATCTCACACACTTCTCAGGTTCCCTCCTACATATCAACCCCCTTCCCTCTTTGTGACCGAATTGACTCTGGAACGGCCATTTCTTGGTTTAGGCCGGAGTCCTACAGATTGATCTCTCGAACTCAAAGCACTCCCGTGCAATGCATCTGTTTGAGGTTAGGCAGTTTGCTCGGTTGAGGAGTCTCCGTCCACACGGTCGCCTCGCCACTTCCTAGAAAATCAACAAATCGTTTTTCCCGATCAACAATTTTATTCCCACTGATTTTCGCTCTGCAACTTTTTTTTT
>JAJJMB010004146.1:0-16972 GCA_023531105.1 Papaver atlanticum | reverse complement strand
AAAGATGTCTCTGTCTAAAATAATAAAAGAGATAGAGTATCGTGCCAAAGCAATTCACGAACACGTTGAAAACTCTTCATAGTCACATGAGCAACAGAAAACTCTCGACATCTCCATCGGTAATACATGTCTTAATCAAAAAACTGTATTATAGAAAGGGGAAATTGTCGTTTGGTCCTATTTTAGTTGGTTCCAATTTAGTTTGGTCATATTTATTCAATAATATTTAAAGTTTTAGAGTTTTTATAAACTAAAATGAGACATAGAAATTAGAGAGAAAAGAAGAAGAGAATTCTCATTAGTTGTGCCCATTACAAAGGAAGTGAGCCTCAATTTATAGGCAAACATAAGAGAATGTAGTAAAGATGGCATTAACACTAGAGGAGTTATGGAGTGCATGCCCATTACTAAAGGTATTAAGCCTAAGTTATCACACTAGTTGTGGGAGTTACAAAGTAGTGGAGAATGTAAAAGGACAAAGAAGGAGACATGAGATGGGGGAGTAAGTGTGGTGTATATCCACAAAATATTTATTTACAACATAACATGATTAGTTCGGCATTATTTGCATTGTTAACAGTTCGAAATAACAAATAAAATGTTAATAGTTCGAAATAACAAATTTGGTTTATATAAGTTCGAACTGAGGTGATTAATTCAACAACCCGTCAAATCGTTTCACTATATAAAAAGAAATCATCGGATTGATTTATTTAAGTTTAACATGATTAAAACAAAACAATTTGTTCAACATGACTTACAATGTTAATTGTTCACAATGATCAATTGCGTTTACATAAGTTCGAGCGGAGGTGATTAATTCAACAAATTGTCAAATCATTTCACTATATGTAAAAAGAAAACTCGTCTGGACCATTCATTTTATTTGTTTAATTTCAACATGATTAGTTCAACATGCTATATATAAAAAGAACCAATCAGTTGAACTCATCTTGATCAGCAACTGGATTTGCTTAAGTTCAAACATGATTAACTCAACATGATTATTTCAGCATGATTTACGATGTTAATTATTCAAAATGATCAAGTTGGTTTATACAAGTTTGAACCAAGGTGACTAATTCAACAACTTATAAAATCTAAAAGACATAATGAGTTGAACTCGTCTCAATCATCAATTTGATTTGTTTAAGTTCGAATGATTAATTAAAAACGATTAGTTCGGCATGATAACAATACTAATTGTTCCAAATTTTCAATTTATTTTATATAAATTTGAGTCGAGGTAATTAATTCAAAAATCTGTCAATCCTTTCACTATATATAAAAACAATAAATAAGTTAAACTCTTCTTGATCATCAACTTGATTTGTTTAAGTGCAACATTATCAATTCAACATGATTACTTCAGCATGATTTAAAATGTTAATTTTTCAAAATGATCAATTTGGTTTATAAAAGTTCGATCCCAAGTGATTAATTCAATAACCTGTCAAATCGTTTTACTATATAAAGAAGAAAGAATAAACTGAATTCGTCTTGGACATCAACTTGAATTGTTTAGGTTCAACATGATTTAAAATGTTAATGTTCAAAATGATCAACTTGGTTTATGGTGTACATAAGTTCGAGTCGAGGTGATTAATTCAACAACCTATTAAATCGTTTCAATATATAAAACGATAAAATGAGTTGAACTCGTCTTGATCATCAACTTAATTTGTTTAAGTTCAACATTATTTATTCAAAACAATTAGTTTAACCTGATTTACAATGTTAATTGTTTAGAATGATCAATTTGGTTTATATAAGTTTGAGCTGAAGCGATTAATTCATTAACCTGTCAAATCGTTTCACTATACATAAAAATAAGGAATGAGTAGAACTCGTCTTTACCATCAACTTGATCCGTGTAAGTTCAACATGATTTGTTCAACAAGATTTACATTGTTAATTGTTCAAAATGATCAATATTTTAATATATTCGAGCCGGGGTGATTAGTTCAACAACATGTCAAATCGTTTCATTAATTATACATAAAAAAGAAGAAGTTGAACTCGTCTTGATTATCAACTTAATTTGATTAATTAAACATGATTTACAATGTTAATTGTTTAACGGGGTATTTTGTGTTTTCCTCTCAAAATAAATAGCTAATTTGCATTACCCCTTTTTATATCCCAGATTGGTAAAAACCCCCTTTCAGTTATAACTGCCGTCACCATCCGCTTAAGTAAGCACGTGCAATGCACGCGTACATCATAATAATAATTAATTTTATAAACCCTAGGTACATGTTGCAATGCAGATCGTTGATTCGTGTTGGATTAGAAACAGACACGTGCAGAAAGATCCCTTTGTTTTTCATCTTCTCTTCGTTCTCGCTGAATAACAGACTAAAATCCTCAACTACAGACCATGATCCATTGCATAAAAAAATAAAATCAAATGTTGTTTTTCCGTAATCGGAGAAAATGATCACATAATACGAAGAGAACCAAAGCATAGCAAGAAAAGCTAAACCCACTGTAATGAAACTCCAAACCACACTATCAACAATAATGAAATTCCTTGTTTGGGGTTTTCTTTGGTTTTTTTATTGTTGTATTTACTGGGTTCTAATTAAAGTTTGCTTAAAATCAGTAAACTAATTAATTCTCTACATATAGGTATTGAGAATCCATCATCACCACAGCATATGTGCCCACTTTGGAGAAAAAGAGTTGTTTAATGTTTTCAGTTTTTGTAAGATTTCTATGGTCAAGAACAGATGGATCCCGATAGAAAAGCATCATCACCGACGATAATGGATTACTCATCTCGTGATTTATGGATATTTAATGATTTTTCTAATCTTTTTGTGCACTGCTGTAGTTTAAATAGAAACGAAAGGAGATAGGGAAGAAGAACAAGAGAAGATGACCATATAATCAGTGGGTTGTAACGATGGTTATAACACAAAAGGGGTTTTACCAATTTGGGATTTAAAAAAAGGGTAATGCAAATTACCATTATTTTGAGGGGGAAACACAAAATCCCCCTTGTTCAAAATGATCAATTTGGTTTATATAAGAATGCATGGCATACCATGCCCTAAGAGTAGTCACCGACTTCACGGAGAGGATCCAGAAGTTGTAGAAGAAGATTGGCGTCGATCCGGTTGCCAGTAGCATTGGGGAAAATGACACATCCCAATACACAAAGGAGATATGCGGTGGCCGCTTGCTTCACTTGCTCATCAGTTAATGTTCCATTCTTTTAATCCTCTAAGGTGTCTTTGTACATATTCATCAAAGTGCCAATGTTGATCAGTCTAGTTCTGTAACTAGTATGCCTCATGAACTCAGTTTTTGATGTCTCTTCATCCCAACCTAATCACTTACTAGTTAGATTATAAAGTTGTGGCCAACTTAACTGCTTGGTGTAGTTAAGCTTCATAGTTGTGCCTTGTACAAGGAGATTAAAAATCTGCACAACATCATCCGGGGTAATCGTCATCTCCCCAAATGGCATATGGAAGGTGTCGGTCTCAGGATACAATCTCTCCAAAAACGCTGATATATCCACCCTGTCATGTTCCAACATTAAATTTTCGGCAGCAGTAGAAAACCCCAGGTTTCTGATAATTTCCTTGAACCTTTCACATTCACCGGATAAAGGCCAACCCAGCATTTTTGTTGGTGCGTCGGTGGGTTTGAGTATACGAACCGCATCTTGATGATATTATTAAACACACGACAAATGTTTAAAATAAATACAAAATCCCTTAATACAACTATTACGACAGAAAACATAGACAATATGTTAATAAATATGATACAATTATTACCTCGGTTTCGTATATTTCTTTTGCCTGTGGGTTTTTGTATCCAAATAACAAGTTTCCTCAATCCGCCGGTAGCCCAAGGATTTGGCCTACTGGAATACCATGCACCTTCAAGTGTGATGGGTCAAGGTTTGATCATTTCTTTCACAATAATCTTAACGACTCCGCACATTGGTCTGAGGATACCCAATGGATGAGGTATCCTCTCATAATGGAAGTCCCTTACATTACTAGTAAGGATGCTGAAGGATCCGATTGTGCTCTCTATGCTAGATTTGTTAACTACCAACCTTGGGTTCTTAACTAGCCCGAGGAGAAAAAAGAGGTATTTTTCTGGATTTTCTCTTATATTCGCCTTGGTTCTTAACCTTGCTTTCTTAATGTGGTCCTTGACTCTTAGGCTAAGAAGAGGAAGAATAAATTGCTGAGGGAGAAACCTTCATTCTCGAAGGAGGTAAGAAATAACTCCCGTCAGTTTTTAACAATATTGTTGCCTCTGTTTCTTACCTATCTTGGTGTGCGTAGGTTGAGCATGAAGATGTTGCTTCTGGTTCTACTGATGTATCTGCCCTTCCTAGAGGAAAGTCGAAAGGGAAACAGATGTCGACGCCTACCAGCCCCGTGCTTGAGAATTTTTCTAAGAAAAGGAGAAGGGCTCCTACTAATGATCTCAATGTTTTCCCTGATGGGGTTGTTTTGCCCCCTTCTGATGGACGCGTATTCGAGTCCTCCATGAGACTATTCTCTGGGGGTTTTCAGTGAGTCCCCATCTGCAGTCGATAACCCCGCGCTTAGTAGAATATTCGATGCGGTGGTTAAGATTTGTCGCGCCCTATCTACAAGCCATGAATCTCTTCGTGGCATCTCCTCTATTGTGGGTCCATATTTTCCATCCGCTCTCGACTTTCTGGTGAGTCTTCCTGCATATTGATTTATGTTTGCCTTTTGGACCTGTTACTTATGTTATTACCTATCTTATGTTGATGCATAATTCTCGGGTATCTCAGGTCGTTATTCATGATTTGCGCGAAAAGTTACGCATTTGTGAGGCCATAAGACAGAAATCTGAAGGAAAGCTTTCCGTTTATGCTAAAGAAGTGGTGGAGCTACGTGAAAGGAATACTCAGCTCATTGGTAAGTGCTAGAATTTCCCTTTTATTTAGGCGTCAAGCCGTTATTTTCGCACTTCTTTAACTATATGTATTTGTGGAAATTTACAATCTAACTGATCAAGCGATCTGTTATCCTGTTGAAGATTCTGTTCTTTTAGAGCATCTTAATGCCTCCTTGAACTTCCTTCTATTGAAGACTTAGAAATTTTTGACTTGGTTGAACTCAAATCAAAGTATTAAACATTTAAGATCGAGCTTAGATCTTCGCTATCTGCCAATAATAACCTCAAGATCCGCCTTCGTGAAGCCAAAAAAGAAATTAAGGATTTGAAGGCGAAGAGGAGCGCTTTAATAACTGAAAAAGACCAAGCCATTCTTATGGGCGCTCACGCCTTAAATGGATTTCAAGACGCACTTCTCTCAGCCCAGGCAGAGAGGGATCGAATCATAAGAGAAAATAACGCCTTGATTGCACGTAAAAATATGATCCTCTCTCGTTTACTCATTGGGAGTAACGAAAAATTTGAATGGGATGTAAGAGTTATTGATAACGCTAGGACAGATTTGGCTGTGCGCGATAGTTTAGAAATAGATCATGCTGACACGGTTAAGGCTATGCTTTATGAAAAACAAGGTTGTTTTGGTTGGCCCGATCTATATATGAATGACGCTCTTTTGATCCTTTTCATTTGCGATACTAACCCTTTTGTCTCCTCCTTTCTGTAGGTGTTGAGAAGGGTCATATATAACAAATTGATGATCTGACGAGGGAGCTTGCGTCCCTGAAGTTGAAACTTTCTGCAAGGGATTCCAAGTACCATAGGCTTAAGGAGAAGCTGATGGTTTCCGTTTCCAATACGTGGAAGAAGGCACTTCGCCAACTGAACGAGCGTGTCCAGACGAATGCTAATGCGATCTGCACCAGATACAATCTTCATTTTTTGAAGTTCAACTTCCCTGTTATTCCTCCCAACGACGAAGAAATATACATATCTAGAAGCGAGGAAGAGTATGAAGAAGAAGAAGAAGAGAGCGATCGGGAGATCGAGGAAGAGCCAGAAGACCGTTCTCATGGGCCAATTGAGAATGATGGGGATACGGGTTCATCTAATAGAGAGGGTGATCATAACCGCGCGGGCTGATGAATTTGCTTGTTTTTATTCTTTACCTGTAATTTTTTTTCTCTTTTCTTCTTATTTTATCTTCCCTTCTGCCTGTGTACAATCAATCTTATTATATAGTTCTGGTCTTTTGTATCTATAAAAATCATTTCTTACTTGCTTCTTGTGCCGCTAAAGCCTTTTTCCTGCATTTGATTGTTAGTAATAAACACTTCCCTTTTATGCTATAATAAAAAGAATAAGTCAGTATAATTCAAGTGTGTAAAGGTGAATAACATTGCCCTCTTAAGTTTGTATTCCCATACTTGCCTATGTTCTTCGCCTTTAGGAACTAAAATTATGCGGTCATATAAGTGCACGCTCTAAGGCGTTTATATTTGTTGAATATGTTTTGTCACGCGTAATTTTCGCGCTTTATAATTTTGGTTAGTTGCGTACCTTGGTATTGGTTCTGCCTCGGTCACTTTGATTGTTGCTTATCGCTTTCTCGTTTTGCACTTTGGCCTTCTCTTTGTTCTTAATACTTTCGCCTTTAGTATTGCCTCTATCTCTTATATCATTTTCCTCTTTGCCCTGTAATCTGCAAATAATGGTCTCATAGGTCTATATGTGTTTCTTTTTAAGGTCTTATTATGCCTCCCTAAGTAGAGGTCTTATTTAGCCTTACTCTGTTGATAGGTCTTATTCTTGCCCCAGAGAATGGTTTTTGGTCGGGCGACGAAATCGCAGGCAGCCATTACTCTTTCAAGTAGTAGCCCATTGATCTCGCCTTATTATCTTTCGTATTTTTTCCTCAGCAGTTTAATTTCGCACGACAATGCGACAGGCCAAATACTCCCGTGATTAGTAGCCCCATCACATTGTCGTCTTTGACACAATTCAGCTCCCTAGTGGAGGGTGTCGTCCTTTATATTCCCCCTGACTGCCCCTTCAAGGAAGTTTACCCCTACTGGGTTAGGGTGGGATGCTCCCATCCGGTGATGTAACAATCAGTTGTTTTTATGGCCTCTTATCTCTCCGCCGATATGGCTTATGGTTACGAGACCACACCCTAATTGGGGTTTCCTGAGGACCGAGTGCATCATAGCCAAGACTTGCTAAGGATGGCTGGAAACGCTCCAGATGCCCCAGGCACCCTTAGCTCAACCGTGTATAGAGGCGCCTTGATTGAGCTTCTGTACTCCTTAGGAGAGAACTTATTTCCTGAGTTTTTAATTCAGGAGTCTCAGCTGGATAGGCTTTTGTTTCGCCCCAAATTTCCATGAATCAGGTTCCGGGTTGGTATTGCCCTCGCCTGAGACATACATTACTAGGTTTTCCCCAATTATGACGCGCGTTAGGTTTTACATGGATGTGCCTCTTGCACTTTGTGCGAACTAGGGTGCACGTCACAATTGGATCCCTAGCCTCCCTAATTAGAGGTTTTAAGTTCATTTCCTTTTATTAAGGTCTTATTAAAAGGTCTTATTTTTTCCTTTGTCTTCTACTTGTAAATAATTTGAAGTATCTGATTAATTTGAAGAAGAAATTTATCATTTTTCATTCATGTTTCTGATTGGAAAAATTCTGATATCTTCTTTCTTCATTATACTTGCCTGCTTAATCTAAACAAAATATTTCAAAATGAACTCATCTTTGGGAATGATGATAGTTCCGCCTTATTTGTTCTATTTGTGTGCGTTAAACTACCGCATTCATATCTTGTTAGAGTGGGATTGACCCACGCCTTCATGTCCGCCTTTCTTCTCAACAGTGACCGCCTTCAATCATAACTTATGCATTACTTGAATAAGGTTGTGCTTTAATAGTATCCTCCACCATTCCTTCGCCTTTACTCACGAAATCAATCATCAACTTTCCTCTTCTTTTGCCCTCTTTTATCCCCTCCCTCCAATTTCTTCTTGTGGTCATTCGCCCTTCACTTTGTTCAATGTCTACTTCGTTACATGTCTCTGCCTCTTCTGCATCTCCTTTTATCATCCTATGCCTTGGGGCAAAGGAAATTTGATGGTACGTGGAGGCGACTCCCAATATCTCATGAAGCCATGGTCTCCCTATAAGTGCATTGTATGGTGACTCTACATCAACCACACAAAATACTACCTATGTAGTTATGCTTCTTAATGGGATACGCATTGTTATCTCTCCTTTGGGTTTGTTTGCTGAGCCATTAAATCCATAAATTTTGTACGTAGACGGGATCAAGTCTGACTCTCTTCCACCCATTGTTTTGAAGGCGTGGTAAAACAAGATGTCTACAGAACTACCCGAATCTACGAGGGATCCTATTCATCGCCCATGTTTTTTTCTCACCATCTTCTTCTTTTCCTCCTCGAGATTTTGGCTTGATTTCTAGTTTGTTAAACAATGGGCTGGTATGTTGTTCTCCTCCTACTGGTGCATCTGCTGCAGAAAATGAAATCGCATGTTTCTGCTAGTCTTGTAGTGGCGTTGCCTTTGCTAAGTTGCATATCACTTTTCCTTCGTTGTCGCTGGCATGCACTCGACTCAAGACATTATCATGGAAATCTTGTATACTGTTGAATGAGTGGATAATCGAGTTGCATTGTAAGTTCCTTGCATTTGATCCCACCTCGATTAAGTATGTGTTCGTTCTTGCTTCTGCTGGTGGTGGATTACCCTGTGGTGGTGGTGGTGTTGGTAAGTTTGCGTATGGTGCATCCAAAAAATGATTCAGTTTTCCTTGGTTTATCATTCGTAATATGATCCTTTGCACATTTCATCAGTTGCTCGTTGCATTCCCATGGAAATGGTGATAAACACAGAATTCTTTTCTTTTTCTTCCTGATGATGGCTCCACTCCGAGATTCAGTGGTACTGGCCTTTCTTCCATTATGATCACAACTTCCCAGATTTTTTCAATTGGTGTGTTTAGATGTGGCAACTTTATCTCCTCCCACATTTTATTGTACCTTCTTTGTTTGCCCTATCCTTCTCCTTGATTTTTGAATCTGGCAATCTTGTTACTTCTTGCATTATTTTTATATTGCCTTTCCCTATACTCCCTATCGAACATTTCTTGATCTCTTCTATTCGTGGCTACTTGCTTCTGGTTATCTTCGGTTACTGTTTTTTCTTGATTTCCTTGTGAAGTGCTTGCAACTGCATTTGTGGTCCTTGGCAGCAACCTCGTGTTTCCTTCCTTCGCGTTAGTGGAAGCCACTGGATATGACTCCATTTCTATTTTCTTTTCTTCGAGAGCGATATATTCCTCCTGATATTCACGCAACTCCGATATTGCTATTTTGTCATTTAGCCTAAATATCTGCGTATATAACAAATCGGTTGGAAAGAGTGCGTTAATAAAGGCTAGGTTCAAATTCCTCTCCCCTACTATGCCTTCCATCTCACTGCACATGGTTCTCCAATGCGTAGTTATGCCGCGTAAGCTTTCATTAGTTCTCCTCCTTAAGATGAACACCATTTCAATTCCGGGACGTAGCATGTTGTTGCTGATGTATGCCCCCAAGAAGATGCTTTGTCAATGATGGAATGATTGGATTGTTCCTGTGGGTATTCCATCAAACCATTTTAGAGCCTCTCCTGATAAGCTTGCTGGGAAATATTTGCATAACACCGCATCATTGTGTCCCCATTGCAAGAGAGACAAGTTGTACGCGTTAATATGTTGAATTGCACAGGTAGTCCCGTTAAAAATACTGGTAAATGCTGGTAAGCTTCATTTTGTTGGGATTTCTACAAGTTGTATTCTTCGTGCAAAGGGTGTCCTTCCTGCTTCTTCTAGTTGCTTTTTCCCTCCATCTTTTTTTGTTATCATCGCTCTAATCTCTTCTAGCTCTTTCAATATAGTCTGATTGATGTTGTCATCCTGCTGCACTGGTCTTTTCCACCTTGCCTGTCTTTCTCTATTTTATTGTCTACTTTGACGAACCGCTTCTTGAAATTCCCGCTCTTCTGCATCTTCTCTTATGCGTTTACGCCTCTCGTTCCTTACGTGATCCTGCATTTCATCATCTTCTTCATCATCTTCAGCGCGGCGATGTCGATTTCTATGAGGCCTTCCCCTTCTTTCTTCCAGCACCATGCGTGTATTTTTTTGGTCATCTTGATGTGCGTTCCCATTGACCACGCGATCATATTCGCCATGTGGTCTATATCTATCCTCTGTGCAATGCTGATCCATGCGGTTTTTATCGCGTTGCCCTTGTATATTGTCGCCTACATCAAGATGTTGAACATATTTGTTATTAATTGGTTATTCTATCTGGTTGTCTCTATTTGTCGATCGGCTTCTCCTGGACGTGCTCTTGCTTGTTCTTGACACTGATGCAGCACGTGTTGTCCTAGATGTTGTGCGCGATCTTTGCTCATGTAACCTGTTATTTTCTTCCCTTAGCTCAGTGTTTTGGCGTGTTAAATTCGCTCTTGCTTCATCTTGTCTTCGCATTTCTTCGGTCCATCTTTGTCTCAGCTCTTGAATCGTCATGTTTTCCTCATCTCCTATGATTGTCCCTTTCTCCTGAGTTCTTTTCGCTCCTTCTTCCTCCATATCTGAGTCTGTAGTATGCATGCTTACCTCCTCATAGTATCGGTTGTTAGTTTCCTCCGACATATGCTGGGTTGGTGGCTGGATTTGATGGTTTCTATTACCCCTTTCACCCATTGCTGATGATTCACCTCCTCTTCTCGACACGATTCTTCTGATCCTTATGGTTTGTGTCACGTGCTCTACTCTGGATGCTTCTTTTACCATCTTTGTACTTGAAAAAATTTCTTCCTTAACAAGATATTGAGCGATCCTTTGCAAGATTATAAAGGAAGATACGAATAATCACTGAAAATCTTCCTAATTAAAAATGAAACTTATACTCTCGTTGTTAGATCTGGTAAGTAAAAAATAAAGAAATCTGTTGAAGAGAAGTATAAATTTATGCATGAAGATAGAACTAACAACTGTTTTTAAAAACCCTTTAGAAACTTCCTAAACAAGAAACATTTCTCTCCCACTGATCCAAGTTGTTTCTAGTGCCAAAATGTTGTTGCAGGAAATCCTGCAACCTACACCTTTATGATTCTATCAAGAACAAACTAAGACATGGTAAGAAATTTCTAAATGTTTCTATTGAATTATAGAACAAAATAAAAATGATAATAGAGGAAACCCAAACTTGGAGAACACAACAACTTTCTCTCTCCTAAGTTTCTCACTACCGCTCTCAAAAATCAGATCCCTCTCTACAATGGTTTATTGTCCCTTTTATAGGGGTTACATAGTGGAGGACAGCTAATTAACCCTTCATTTTCGGAATATGGAGGGAGATACAATCGCCCTTATTAATGTCCTTCGCGTTAGTATCGTGCTGGCCTTCAGATGTTTGGTGTGACTGGGTGACGTCATCGCATTCGGTCAGCAGAGATAAGCTGAGCGCGTAGTATTTGCCTGCTACCAGAGTGGTCTTCATCGCGCTCCTATTGGTTGTGCGGCATTTTGTTCCCACAGTCTTACACCGTGATGTCTTTTAACTCAACTTACCCCAAAAAAAAAAAAGATGTTTTTAACTCAATTTGGAATGTTTATATTTGTTCCATTATTTTGGGCTCCCAAGCCTATATCTGCTATTTTGCACCCCTAGCAATACTTTACTTCTCCTCAGTGAAGTGTTTAGCTCCACCCTGCCATGAGGCATTTTTTCTTCACCTGCATATAGATCCGCATATGACCAGTGTTTCCGGATAAATTTTGAATCGATAATTAAATTCTTCGATTATTGATCAAATTTCTTGAAATTTGTTTCAATAAATGCCCAATAAAAGTAATTTGAAGAAAGACGACCTCAAAATAATAAAAATTGGAAATTTTGAATTTTAAGTAAAAGTTTTTTATTGACATTTTAATGAAAATTCTTTGATCATGGATGATATATCGAAATTCTTTGTTTCCTGGGCCCTAGTTAGTAATTCAAAGAATTACTCGTGAATTTTAATGAATCAACCGAATCCGAATCATATGGCCAAACTATTCCAACTCTGACCCCAAGTCGCGCATTATATGGCCTAACCGAACAATTCGCGTATTATTCGTGTCCGATTATCCAGCTGGCCCAACTGTATTCTCATCGATCCAAACCCAATTAGTACTTTTTTTAAAGTTTTAAAAAGTTGTAGGTACGAATTATGCCGAACTATTTCTACTCCGACCTCAAGTCGCGCATTATATGGCGTAACCGAAAAATTCGCGTATTATACTTGTCCGATGACTATTCGGCCGACCAATTCGCCAGCTATCCCAGCGTATTCTCATCAATCCAATCCCAACTATTCCAACTCCGACATCAAATCACACATTGTATGGCCTAGCCGAACAATTCGCGTATTATATGTTTATAAAGAACCCAGAACCTGGTGGGTATGTTTAAAAGGAACCCAGAACCTCAAATCGCGCATTATATGGCCTAACCGAACAATTCGTGTATCATACGTTTAAAAAGAACCCAGAACCTGGTGGGTACATTTAAAAAGAACCCAGAATTATACGTTTAAAAAGAACCCAGAACCAGGTGGGTACGTTTCAAAAGAACTCAACTCCGACCTCAAATCGCGTACCCAAAACCTAGTGGGAATCGCACCTTGAAACCTGGTTCTTACTAGACAAACCATGAACCACTGCACTAATGCGCGTTCATGTCAAGTGTTAGATATATATTAAAGATATACTTACTTAATCCCAAATTAACCCCTAAATACACCAAAACATATTTTAATATGTATAGTTGATCCAGATGAATTTTCAACACTGAACTCAAGTTTCTAAAACAAATTATACACATACGTATGTCGTTCTGAACTCCTAACAAATCTTGACCTGTTGACGGGATTTTTGACCGAATTCAATTTATCTAAATTCATATAGTACACGTACGTTTGCCGTCCCGAACTACTTTCTGTATCCCGAATTGGTAATTAGGGCCTGGGCTGGCACTAAACAACTACTCTCCGTATACCAAATTACTAATTAGGGCATGGGATGGCACTAAACAACCTACCATAGCTAGTACGCCTTTCTGTATGGTAGTCCAGAACAACCTAACCTGGCTGTTTTTTCTTTTTCTGAATGTGTAACTTGCAAGGATTATGGACAGGTGAAGGGCGTTATCCATTTTTAACAACTAATTAATGCATTATAAAATATAATTAGTATCGTGTCTTCCACAATTAATGTCACTTTCGTTCGATCGTGTCTCTTCGAAACTCGAAAGGTTGTTTGGTAAAGTTATGAAGTTGTCTCTTGAATCTTTCTTCCTGGTTTGCTTTAAATTTTTAGGAACTTGTCTAACTAGACTTATTGGTTTACTAAATTTTTTGAAAAGATGTCTCTGTCTAAAATAATAAAAGAGATAGAGTATCGTGCCAAAGCAATTCACGAACACGTTGAAAACTCTTCATAGTCACATGAGCAACAGAAAACTCTCGACATCTCCATCGGTAATACATGTCTTAATCAAAAAACTGTATTATAGAAAGGGGAAATTGTCGTTTGGTCCTATTTTAGTTGGTTCCAATTTAGTTTGGTCATATTTATTCAATAATATTTAAAGTTTTAAAGTTTTTATAAACTAAAATGAGACATAGAAATTAGAGAGAAAAGAAGAAGAGAATTCTCATTAGTTGTGCCCATTACAAAGGAAGTGAGCCTCAATTTATAGGCAAACATAAGAGAATGTAGTAAACATGGCATTAACACTAGAGGAGTTATGGAGTGCATGCCCATTACTAAAGGTATTAAGCCTAAGTTATCACACTAGTTGTGGGAGTTACAAAGTAGTGGAGAATGTAAAAGGACAAAGAAGGAGACATGACATGGGGGAGTAAGTGTGGTGTATATCCACAAAATATTTATTTACAACATAACATGATTAGTTCGGCATTATTTGCATTGTTAACAGTTCGAAATAACAAATACAATGTTAATAGTTCGAAATAACAAATTTGGTTTATATAAGTTCGAACTGAGGTGATTAATTCAACAACCCGTCAAATCGTTTCACTATATAAAAACAAATCATCGGATTGATTTATTTAAGTTTAACAAGATTAATTCAAAACAATTTGTTCAACATGACATACAATGTTAATTGTTCATAAGTTCGAGCGGAGGTGATTAATTCAACAAATTGTCAAATCATTTCACTATATGTAAAAAGAAAGAAACTCGTCTGGACCATTCATTTTATTTGTTTAAGTTCAACATGATTAGTTCAACATGCTATATATAAAAAGAACCAATCAGTTGAACTCATCTTGATCAGCAACTGGATTTGCTTAAGTTCAAACATGATTAACTCAACATGATTATTTCAGCATGATTTACGATGTTAATTATTCAAAATGATCAAGTTGGTTTATACAAGTTTGAACCAAGGTGACTAATTCAACAACTTATAAAATCTAAAAGACATAATGAGTTGAACTCGTCTCAATCATCAATTTGATTTGTTTAAGTTCGAATGATTAATTAAAAACGATTAGTTCGGCATGATAACAATACTAATTGTTCCAAATTTTCAATTTATTTTATATAAATTTGAGTCGAGGTAATTAATTCAAAAATCTGTCAATCCTTTCACTATATATAAAAACAATAAATAAGTTAAACTCTTCTTGATCATCAACTTGATTTGTTTAAGTGCAACATTATCAATTCAACATGATTACTTCAGCATGATTTAAAATGTTAATTTTTCAAAATGATCAATTTGGTTTATAAAAGTTCGATCCCAAGTGATTAATTCAATAACCTGTCAAATCGTTTTACTATATAAAGAAGAAAGAATAAACTGAATTCGTCTTGGACATCAACTTGAATTGTTTAGGTTCAACATGATTTAAAATGTTAATGTTCAAAATGATCAACTTGGTTTATGGTGTACATAAGTTCGAGTCGAGGTGATTAATTCAACAACCTATTAAATCGTTTCAATATATAAAACGATAAAATGAGTTGAACTCGTCTTGATCATCAACTTAATTTGTTTAAGTTCAACATTATTTATTCAAAACAATTAGTTTAACCTGATTTACAATGTTAATTGTTTAGAATGATCAATTTGGTTTATATAAGTTTGAGCTGAAGCGATTAATTCATTAACCTGTCAAATCGTTTCACTATACATAAAAATAAGGAATGAGTAGAACTCGTCTTTACCATCAACTTGATCCGTGTAAGTTCAACATGATTTGTTCAACAAGATTTACATTGTTAATTGTTCAAAATGATCAATATTTTAATATATTCGAGCCGGGGTGATTAGTTCAACAACATGTCAAATCGTTTCATTAATTATACATAAAAAAGAAGAAGTTGAACTCGTCTTGATTATCAACTTAATTTGATTAATTAAACATGATTTACAATGTTAATTGTTTAACGGGGTATTTTGTGTTTTCCTCTCAAAATAAATAGCTAATTTGCATTACCCCTTTTTATATCCCAGATTGGTAAAAACCCCCTTTCAGTTATAACTGCCGTCACCATCCGCTTAAGTAAGCACGTGCAATGCACGCGTACATCATAATAATAATTAATTTTATAAACCCTAGGTACATGTTGCAATGCAGATCGTTGATTCGTGTTGGATTAGAAACAGACACGTGCAGAAAGATCCCTTTGTTTTTCATCTTCTCTTCGTTCTCGCTGAATAACAGACTAAAATCCTCAACTACAGACCATGATCCATTGCATAAAAAAAATAAAATCAAATGTTGTTTTTCCGTAATCGGAGAAAATGATCACATAATACGAAGAGAACCAAAGCATAGCAAGAAAAGCTAAACCCACTGTAATGAAACTCCAAACCACACTATCAACAATAATGAAATTCCTTGTTTGGGGTTTTCTTTGGTTTTTTTATTGTTGTATTTACTGGGTTCTAATTAAAGTTTGCTTAAAATCAGTAAACTAATTAATTCTCTACATATGGGTATTGAGAATCCATCATCACCACAGCATATGTGCCCACTTTGGAGCAAAAGAGTTGTTTAATGTTTTCAGTTTTTGTAAGATTTCTATGGTCAAGAACAGATGGATCCCGATAGAAAAGCATCATCACCGACGATAATGGATTACTCATCTCGTGATTTATGGATATTTAATGATTTTTTCTATTCTTTTTGTGCACTGCTGTAGTTTAAATAGAAACGAAAGGAGATAGGGAAGAAGAACAAGAGAAGATGACCATATAATCAGTGGGTTGTAACGATGGTTATAACACAAAAGGGGTTTTACCAATTTGGGATTTAAAAAAAGAGTAATGCAAATTACCATTATTTTGAGGGGGAAACACAAAATCCCCCTTGTTCAAAATGATCAATTTGGTTTATATAAGAATGCATGGCATACCATGCCCTAAGAGTAGTCACCGACTTCACGGAGAGGATCCAGAAGTTGTAGAAGAAGATTGGCGTCGATCCGGTTGCCAGTAGCATTGGGGAAAATGACACATCCCAATACACAAAGGAGATATGCGGTGGCCGCTTGCTTCACTTGCTCATCAGTTAATGTTCCATTCTTTTCATCCTCTAAGGTGTCTTTGTACATATTATCAAAGTGCCAATGTTGATCAGTCTAGTTCTGTAACTAGTATGCCTCATGAACTCAGTTTTTGATGTCTCTTCATCCCAACCTAATCACTTACTAGTTAGATTATAAAGTTGTGGCCAACTTAACTGCTTGGTGTAGTTAAGCTTCATAGTTGTGCCTTGTACAAGGAGATTAAAAATCTGCACAACATCATCCGGGGTAATCGTCATCTCCCCAAATGGCATATGGAAGGTGTCGGTCTCAGGATACAATCTCTCCAAAAACGCTGATATATCCACCCTGTCATGTTCCAACATTAAATTTTCGGCAGCAGTAGAAAACCCCAGGTTTCTGATAATTTCCTTGAACCTTTCACATTCACCGGATAAAGGC
>JAJJMB010004124.1:0-14539 GCA_023531105.1 Papaver atlanticum | reverse complement strand
GGTAAAAACTGGTTCTGCTGTTTTTTGGTAAATTTGGGTGTGTTGATAAGAAACGAATTAGTACCTTAAACAAATTCACTGAATGGGAGTACTTTTAGATTCGAAAGATCAATCTGTAAGACTCTGGCCTAAACTAAGAAATGGCCATTCCATATTCAATTCGGTCACAAAGTGAATGAGAAGGGTTGATCTTAGGGAGGGAAGCGAAGAAGGTGTTTGAGATCAGAATGTTGAATAATGAAGGTGTGGATATTTTATGACTTGTATCAGAATATGGCTTCTGGATACTTGTGTTGATAACACTTGTTCTTTTGAAATAAATTGAAAACCTATTTATACATGTCATTGAGCGCACCCTGATCTCATAGGAAGTGGAGGAAGTTAAGTAGTGGAGAAGTGCGGAAAGTGGTGATCATCGTGTTTCCGTTATGAGGGAAGACTGGTCACACTCTCACCCATTACTCTCATTACTTGTTAACCTTCCGTCCTTTCCTGACACTTTCACGTAATGGGCGCGTTGCACGCCGCACGCTGTAAACCGCCAAACCAATACCCTAGTGAGTATCCCCCAGTTCGTGACATGTTTGATGTCTCGAGTAAATGGGTCAAGTCATGAGACTTGGCGTTAAAAGCAGCACGTAGTGCTTCTTAGGTCAAACAATAAAATTGTTCGTGAAATCAGCGTTTATGAATCATCGTTTATAATCGATGCGTATAAAGCATTGTTTATAGTCGATGTGCATAAAGCATCGTTGTTTTAAAGATCGCCTAAATTAGTCGCGAGTCGACCGTCTTAAAAGAAGAGCGTGACCGGGAACCTTTGGGCGATCGTTTGGTAGCTCTAGGGGTGAGCTACTTCTTGGTCTATCACTCCCTGTAGGCGAGTGGCGGATGGTAGCCATTCTAAAATCCTACCGGTTGATCTAAATTAGATCTGGATCACTCAAATTTGTTATCCAAGTTGAATGGCTGAGATGATTTGCGGCAGTTAATGACTGCTGTTGAGGCAGCACGAAGGCCATCTTTGGGTGATCGTTTGAGGATCACATGGGCTAGTTATAGCTTGTCCGATTACTCCTCATGGGAGGGGGTGGCCGGTGATCACAGCGTCGCCCTATCGGTTATCTAACATCTGATCTAAACCGTATGACCAAGCTAGCGAAGTTGGATGGACGAGATGGTTTGCGGCAGCTATTTGCTGCCGTTGATTCAAATTAGGGTTTGGAAGCCGTGTGGCCAACCCTAGCTTGGCTGATCGAATGAAAGCTCTGGGCGCTAGTTTGAGAAGGCCGATCAGCCATGTGCAAAGACGGGCCACTGGTGTGCACGATGACATCTCTTGGGCCATCTAAAATTAGATCTAAGCCATTCGATTTGGCTGGCGAAGATGGGCGGTCATGATTGATTTGCGATAGTAACATACTACCGCAAACACAAATTAGGGTTTCAAATTAGTCGCGTATGCCCTAGTTCGATCGAATGGTTTGATGCGTCATTGACTGGCCATGAGCAAGTCGATCGACTGGGAAGAAAATTGGGCCGCCGGTGAACACATTGGTGCCTCTTTGATCGTTCGAGATGAGATCTAAGCCATCCAACTAAGCCGACTTGGACGGATGCGATGGGTTTTAATAACTTTTTTGTCGGTCTTAGCTCGTTTGAGCTTGTTTTGCCAATAGCGCGATCACCCACATTTGAGTTAATCGTTCGAAGGCGCTGTGGATGTACGTGATGGGATCCGTTCGGTCGGGAAGCTAGTGGGCCCGCCGGCGGTCATCGTGATGATTGCCTAATTCTTCCATGAGTAGGATAGGCTTGTTGAATTGCGTGGCCAAATTTAGTGGCCGTGATTATTTTTTTAAACTTACATGAACAGTCTAGATTTTCCTTAAGGAATTTAAACGCGTTCGATCGCGCTATCTTTTAATCAAAAAGTGTGTAAACACGCTAATCTCTTTATCAGAGAGTGGTGTAGCCTACGTGAGTGTTTTCATGCAGGTCTCAATACTAACACTTCGGGAGATTCATGCTACTCCGCTGCGAGTGAACATTAATCGTCATGTCATGCCAATATTGAGAGTTCGGCTGGGAACATAGCATAGGAAAATACCAGGCAGGTCATTCATTATCGAATAATGCAATAGGTTAAAATTTACAGAAGATCTGGGATTGTTGCTTCACGCACCATTCTGGATAAATCTCATAAATATGTTGAATTGCTCAATACATATGTAAGCTCAAAGGTTTATGCACTCATCACTTTCAAATAACTTTCGTTCCTTTGCAGGATGACAACGCATTAAATACAGGGTTTTACAAATTTAGTCCTGAACTAAAAAACCACCATCAACATTAAGTCCCCTGCTTAGCACGTAATAGCGACGTTGTTGCGGGGTAAGCAATAGATGGTGACAGACGAAGAAATTCACAAGAGAAGTTCGGCGTACATTACCAGGATAGAGGCTGGCTCGGTTCTTGAGAAAGATACGTTTATTTTCAGCATACGTCAGTTATCTTCAGGTAGATAAGTATCTATTTGATTGTTATCCCGCGTCTGAAGTCTTTATTCACGGAAGGTAGAGACTCCTTTTCTTCTCGGGATCCTGCTGGTTTCTGGAATATAAAGAGAAGCGTTTGAGTTTCTCCCCACACAGATCGTTATAGAATTACATTCTTCTTCATTCCAGGTATCGCTCCATATGTCTCATGTAATTTGATTTTTGATTTTTTTTTTATCGATTGTTTATATAATCATGATGCCTCTTCGCAGTATATGATGGGAACTGCCAGTGATGATTACTCTTCAACTTCTCCTGAGAATAGTTTTGAAGTTGAGAAACCCAGGGCTAACGCATTCGAGGAGGTGATGTCAAAAATAGATTCTCCGTTTTGCGAAGCTGGTCGTGCTATACAGGGTATGTCTCTTGTGCACTTATGCGTCGTTCGAAAACGTGTTCAAGCTTTTCTGGCTTCAGTTAGTATGGAGGAGAAGTGGAGATGTGATGAAGTGTCTCAGCGTGATTAAGCGTCTCATCCCCCGAGTGCCAGGGATGAAAGATTCGCGACTCGATTGAAGCGGCGGAGGGTTGAGCATAAGCAATCTCCAGGTGGGAATAAGTATGATTACCCTATTTATAATGGGATCATAATTCTCGATTCCGATGTGGACGAACCGGAACATCCTCAAAAGACTGTTGGGGCAGTTTCTGAAAAGGATGTCGGTGCAGCTTCCGAGAAAAAGGTTGAAGTAGCTTCTATAGAGGATATCGAAGCGACTGCTGGAGGGAACGAAGTGGCTGCTGGGGAGAACATGGGAGCGGCATCTGGAGAAGATGTTGAAGTAGCTCCCAAGGAAGAATTTGAAGCGTGTCCTTGAAGGAACATTGAAGCAGCTGCTGAGAGAGGTGTTGAAGCGGCGTCCGAAGGGGAAGTCGAGGCGGCTTCTGGAGAGGATATGGGGGCGCCTTATGAAAAAGATGTTGAAGCAGCCTCCAACAACGGCTCTGGTGAAGGCCCTGCTGATCCAGCTGATAATTAGATTTCCCACTTTGTTATTTCTTTTCAACATCTTTTCGTAGCTTGTAGACATTTTTGGTATTCAGTTGTTTTTTTGTTTATGTGGTTGGAGCTTGAACCTTATCAAATGATAGTTCTTCTATTCAGTTTATCTTGATACTCTAGTTGTAGCGCTCTCTAGTAAGGTTTCGATAGAATCTCCCTATTTCACTGAGGTGCGGTCGATGGGAACGCGACACTCGGTGATGTTTTTTCCTTTTATGTGACCGGATATCACTTCCATGATAATTGCATATAACCCAAATAATGATAGATCGAAGTAGGGGATGCAATGATAGAAATTAAGGATTGACCACGAACCTGTCCACCTCCAATTGATAGCGCGTTGCAATCCATGTGGTGATTGAGGGGCTGCTTCATCGTTGAAATAGGATGCACTTCTGGGTACAAAAGGCGCTTGCCTTAAAAATCACACACTGATCGCTTGACAATTTCCTTGCCCTTTTTTCTTCTTCACGTACTCTCCTTTTCGGTGTTTCTTGAAAGATATAAGATGTTTCTTTTAGGGTTTTATCTTTCTGGTTTGAATTGATGGGTAATGATTAGAGTTTAGGCTTACTCGAGACTTTGTGTCATGATTCAGGAGTAAAGAGATCTCTAAAAGGAAACGATACTTCGATTAACTGACAAATTGAAACCCTAATTATGAATGCAAGCAGTGCAATCATTTTGGAGGAATTACAAATATTGCATGAAAAGGGAAATTGCTAGAGAAAATACTAAAGAGAACACTGGAGGAAAAGGTAACACACAGCGTTTTAGGTATTGAAAGGTTTGAGCCATAGTGAGTGAATTGTCACGCCTTCCAGTTTGTCGGCATTGATGAGCTTGCAATAACCCCCTAAGATAACGTCTGCCACTAGGTACGGCTCGTCTTTCCCTTCTGTAGGTGAATCAGGCTGAGTGGTAACTTTCACTACCATATCTCCAACTTGGAATGGATTTGGGCGTTGCGCCATTACTTTCCAATATTCCTTATCTTTAACTGTGACAACTTCTAAACTCTTGATAAAATACTTGAAAGGACCAGCATCCCATTTACATCTCCTTGTAATGGATGGGTTGATAATCGGATCGATTTCCCAGGCTTTGACGGGGGGAGAAGGGATTGGTTGCAGAAAAGGTTGTTCAATAAGACTTACTTGGGTTCGGAATCTTTGAATGTACATCGATGCGCTCTCTCCAGGTAGTTGTGTCATATTGGCAAGTTGTTGATATGGAAACAAATGATCTTCAGGGTTGGACGGCTTGTTGGAAATCCTTTCAGGCATAGACACTGGCAAAGGACACACTCTTAGCCTTGCTTTGTTGTCGTGCACCGACGAACGGCCCATAATCATATCATAGTTCGGGCATTCTTTAACAATATGAAACTTGCCGCGTGTTAGAACATCTCCTACCTTGATTTCGAGATTAATGTACCCATAAGCATCCTTCGATTCTCCTTTTGCACCTTTAATCACAGTTGGGCAGTGAACAGCTTCCTGCTTTGAAATCTTCGCAACTCTCAGAGTCTTGATAGTGACAATATTGAAATCAGATGCTGCATCAATCAGTATGCTGTCAAACTCGACATCCTTTAAGTGAGCGGTGGTTAGGAGTCCCCAGTTGCATTTGTTAGTCTTGCTTCCCAGGAAAGATTGGGGTTTGGGAGTGACTTCCCTAACTGGAAACAGACGTTCGCCTGATACAACACGGTTGAGGGCTGGTTTTGATGTTGACTAGGTGAACGGTGTTTTCTCATATCTGTCTGAAGGCCTCCACCAAGATGAACCTATCCTAATGGATTGAGATACCAGTCTGACTAATATCAACACAACTGGCATATACAAGGGAACCAGTGGTCGATAATCCTAATTCTAGATCAACTCGTCTGGCATATACAAGGGAACCAACGGTCGATTTATTGAACACACATTTTTATTTTTATTTTTAGAACTAACGACATGATTAGATCTTGTGGATCCAAGCGCATGCTTCTTGTCAGCAGATTACATGGTAATTCCCGTGGATCCTGCATTCCACGCTTGTTTAGGCGACGGAGACAGGAAGAACACACACATATTGCTATCCAAGTGTTATAATTTACTCCGATTGGTCTAATTGGTTTGGTCTTTTTTTTTTCTTTTTTTTTATGATATCTCAATCACTCTATTTCACCCTAGCTTTGGTAACAACTTGAATCGTGATCCCCACCTAATCACTTAGAGAAACATATTTTTAAAAGAAAATAAAATAAAAAAAATAGAAATGAAAAGGACTCAACGAGATATGGCGAAACTATCATGTTATTTCTAACACCTGAGCTCTGTGCTTTTATGAATAGACTCTTTTAGATGTTTCCATCTAATCAGATTAGTTCCTCAACTCTTAAACCAAAATGCTTACATCCACTTAGATTAGTTAGTGCACTCCTTAATAGGCATAAATTTCTATGCTATGGAGATTATTTATTACGACAAAAAGGGACAAAAAGTTTCTACCCCACCCCCAAACTTAAATCTAACATTGTCCTCAATGTTTCTAATTAAAGAACAGTACCAAAAGTATAAATAACATGAGGAATCAGTAAAGAGAGAAGTCGGAAAGATAGTACCTGGGTGAAGTGGAATTAAAAACCTACAAAAATAATATACAACACACAAATCGCCTCGATGGTCAATCAAGGTAAACAGGGTCCTCTAGAGGGACCTCCTCAACATCACCTGTAGGAAAAGTCTCTAAAAAGGGCTTCAATCTCTGACCGTTAACCTTTGAAGAACTACTACCGTCTGGTGTCTCAATCTCAATAGCGCCATGAGGAAAAACAGTACAGACCACAAAAGGACCGGTCCACCGAGAGCGCAACTTCCCGGGGAATAGATGCAAACGAGTGTCATACATAAGAACTTTTTGACCTGGAGAAAATGATTTTCGTAAATTATTCTTATCATGCACAAGTTTCATTTTGTTCTTATACTCCTTAGCACTATCGTATGCATCTCTACGAATCTCGTCCAACTCATTGAGCTGGAGCTTTCTGTGAGCTCCTTCCTTGTCAAGTGAAAAGTTTAGATGCTTAATAGCCCAGTAGGCTCTATGCTCTAACTCAACAGGAAGGTGACATGCCTTTCCAAAAACTAAACGATAGGGTGACATTCCAATGGGTGTCTTAAACGCAGTACGATAAGCCCATAAGTCATCAGTAAGCCTCGATGACCAGTCTTTCCTATTAGGATTAACTGTTTTCTCTAGAATACGCTTAATTTCCCTATTGGAGATCTCTACCTGACCACTAGTCTGTGGGTGATATGGGGTAGCTACTTTATGGGTAATACCATATTGTTTCATTAAAAGAGCAAACGGTCTATTACAAAAGTGTGCACCTCCATCACTAATTATAGCTCGCGGCGTACCGAAACGTGTAAGTATATTCTCTTTCAAAAACTGGACTACGAACCTGTGGTCATTTGTTCTACACGGAACCGCCTCAACCCACTTAGACACATAGTCTACAGCGACAAGTATGTAAAGATAACCAAACGAATTAGGAAATGGGCCCATAAAATCAATGGCCTACACATCAAAGACCCCAATCACTAAAATAGGGTTCAAATGCATCATATTTCTACGGGAAATGGTTCCTAACCTCTGGCAACGCTCACAAGAAACACAATGACTATGGGAGTCTTTAAACAACGAATACCAGTAAAATCCACACTGCAATATCTTAACAGCAGTTTTCTTAGCACTAAAATGACCCCCACATGCATGTTCATGACAAAAGGAAATAATACTGGACTGGTCACTCTCAGGTATACATCTCCTAATAATCTGGTATGGACAATACTTAAACAGATAAGGATCGTCCCAAAAGAAATGCTTAACCTCGGCTAAACACCTAGAACGATCTTGTTTACCCCAATGTTGAGGCATTCGACCAGTAACAAGATAATTCACTATATGTGCGTACCAAGGTGATTGGGAAACAGAGAACAATTGTTCATCAGGAAAGCTATCCCTTATAGGAAGAGAATCATTAGAATGATCAACAACTAGCCTATAAAAGTGATCTGCTACTACATTTTCTGCCCCCTTTTTGTCTCTAATGTCTAGAGAAAATTCTTGCAACAAGCGGATCCATCTAATCAATCTAGGTTTCGTATCCTTCTTAGACAAAAGGTATTTCAAAGAAGCATGATCAGTATAGATTATGACCTTAGAACCTAGTAGATAGGATTTAAACTTATCCAAGGCAAACACGATGGCTAACAGTTCCTTCTCAGTAGTTGTATAATTCAGTTGGGCATCATTCAGAGTTTTGCTAGCATAGTAAATCACATGAAGTAATTTGTTTCTCGCTGTCCTAACACAACGCCTATAACATAATCTGAAGCATCACACATAATCTCAAAGGGTAGGTTCCAGTTAGGTGCTTGGACTATGGGGGTGGTAGTGAGTAAACTCTTAAGCTTCTCAAAAGCCTCTAAACACGCATCATCAAAGACAAACTTAACATCTTTTGCAAGAAAATTGCAAAGAGGTCTAGAAATCAAGCTAAAATCCTTAATGAATCGACGATAAAATCCTGCATGCCCTAAGAATGACCTAATATCTTTTACAGTTTTTGGGACCTGTAAAGTCTTAATGACCTGATTTAACCATAAAATGGCATTTTCCCCAATTAAGCACTAAATTCTTTTCCTTACACCTAGTCAACACTAATGTCAAATGATGCAAGCACTCATCGAAAGACGAACCAAACACTGAACAATCATCCATAAAGACCTCTAAAAACCGTTCTACCATATCAGAAAATATGCTCATCATGCAACGCTGAAAGGTCGCAAGGGCATTACATAGCCCGAAAGGCATGCGTCTATAAGCAAAGGTACCAAAGGGACAGGTAAAAGTGGTTTTCTCTTGGTCTTCTTGGGCAATAACGATCTGATTATATCCGGAGTATCCATCTAAGAAGCAATAATGACTATGTCCATCTAATCGCTCTAGCATTTGGTCGATAAAAGGAAGGGGAAAGTGATCCTTCCTTGTGACCTTGTTCAACTTCCTATAGTCAATACAGACACGCCATCCCGTGGTCACTCGGGTTGGGATTAACTCGTTATTATCATTCTGGACTACAGTGATACCTGATTTCTTGGGGACAACCTGAACGGGGCTGACCCACTTACTATCCGAAATTGGGTAAATAATACCCGCATCTAACAACTTAAGCACCTATTTTCGAACTACCTCTTTCATGTTAGGGTTCAGTCGACGTTGCATCTCCCTAGAAGGTTTGGAATCTTCCTCTAAATGAATCTGATGCATACACATAGTAGGACTTATACCCTTAATGTCTGCTATAGTCCACCCTAAAGCTTCCTTATTATCTTGAAGTACATTCACTAGCCTACTTTCCTGATCACTATCCAAATCGGAAGCTACAATCACAGGTAAAGTCTCAGATGGCCCTAAAAACACATACTTTAGAGTGTCGGGTAGTGGTTTAAGGTCCAACTTAGGAGGCTCTTCTAAAGAAGGAATTAAGGTAGTCTCAGAAACTGGTAATTGTTCGAACCGAGCTTTCCATCTATTAGTGTCTAACACGGGGGTAGAATCTAATAGGACATTTACTTCTTCAACAGTGCTATCGTCGTCAAAATATAAACCAAAATGGGATAGACAACTTTCTAATGGGTCTTCAGACAAAATGTTTGGTAATGACTTCTGAATTAAGGCTTCTATCATGTTCACCTCTTCAACACATGTGTCATCTAACTCATAAGGTAGCTTACTGACATTAAAAATGTTCATTTCCATAGTCATATTACCAAAAGACAAATTCATCACACCATTTCGACAGTTAATGATCGCATTAGACGTAGCTAAAAATGGGCGACCTAAAATCATAGGTATCTGGTTCTCTGGGTCGGGGACAGGTTGGGTATCTAGCACAACGAAATCCACTGGATAAATAAACTTGTCGACCTCAATGAGAACATCCTCGATAACACCTCGAGGAATTTTAACGGACCTATCAGCTAACTGCAGTATCATCTGAGTAGGTTTCATTTCACCAAGTCCTAGCTGTAAATACACATGGTACGACAGTAAGTTCACACTGGCTCCTAAGTCAAGTAAAGCTTTTTCTACCCGGAATTTACCTATTGTACAAGCAATGGTAGGGGAACCTGGGTCTTTGTACTTTGGAGTTATGGTGTTCTGAATGATTGAACTTACGTGACTAGATAAAAAGGATTTCTTATGGACGCTAAGTTTTCGCTTTCGCGTACACATATCCTTAAGGAACTTGGCATAAGCAGGAATTTGCCTAATTGCATCTAATAAAGGAAGGTTTATGGTAACTTGCTTAAAAACCTCCAATATGTCATTAAAGTTCGATTCCTTCTTTGTTGGTACTAATAGCTGGGGAAATGGGGATCTAGGCACAGAATCAGATCCCCCAGGGACCGAATTGACATCATCAGAAACTTTATCGGTTTCCACAACTATGGGTGGTCCTGAGGGGTGAACTACAGTATGTTCACTATCGGGCATGGTTACCCCATTGTCTACAATTCTACCACTTCTAAGGGTTCTAATAGCATTCAATTGATTCGATGATTTTGTACCTACTTCATGAACTCCTCTAGGTTTGGGTTGTGTTTGGCTAGGAAACCTACCTTTTTCTCTCAAAGACTCATTTATCAGACCTACCTGGGTTTTTAACTCGGAAATAGCCTGACTATTTTCTTGTCCTATCTTGTTACTAGCTTGTAGACTTTGTTCTACTGATTGCTGAAATTTTGCAGTTTGCTGAGTTAACAAAACGAGAGACTCCTCTAGGCTTAGGATTTTCTTATCTGACTGATTCTGAAATTGAGCCTGTCCCGAAGGATTCTTAGCATAACTAAAACCTGGGGGAGCATTAGAATTACTAAACTGACCTTGATTCTGGCCCTTAGACCATGAAAGGTTCGGATGGTTTCTCCACCCCGGATTATAGGTTTCTGAATATGGGTCAAATTTTTGACGATTATCGAGTCTAGTGTTATTATAAAGAGCATTGGCTTGCTCTTCATTATTCTGGCCTTCCCAAAAAGGCTCCAATCTACCACTAGTGTGACCCACTTCTAGAGCTTCTAACCTTTTAGCTATCTCTGCAATCTTGGCATATGATTCATAGCCTCTTTCTACCCTATTAACGTTTCCTCTGCTTAGAAGAATTGTTTTCTGGGGTTCCCTACTATTTTCCCATTGTTGGGTCTTTTCGGCGATTTCATTCAAAAATGTCATCGCCGCATCAATAGTTTGGTTCTCAAACCCACCTGGACACAGAGCTTCAACCGTGGATATTGTGGAATAATCTAAACCCTCATAAAGGATCTGAACTAGCCTAACCTTTTCTAAACCATGGTGAGGACATTGTGTTAACAAATCATTGAACCTTTCCAAATACCTATACAAAGATTCTCCCTCTTGTTGTGAGAATGTGCAGATTTGCGTCCTAATAGACGATGTTTTATGCCTAGGGAAAAACTTATTGAAAAAGGCAGATGTAAGTTGTTCATATGTTTCGATTGACTCAAAAGTCAAACTATACAGCCACGATTTGGCTTTATCTTTCAGGGAAAAGGGAAATAACCTAAGTTTCAAAGCATCATCATCTAAGCCTATAATTCTTAGGGTACTGCAAATTTCTTCAAAATCCCTAACATGGAAATAAGGGTTTTCATTTTCCTTTCCTAAAAAGATTTGGAGCATCTGTATGGTCCCAGGTCTAAGCTCATAATTGGCTTCTGTGTCAGCTAACTTAATACACGAGGGACGAGTGGTCCTAGTCGGATTCAACAAAGCTTTCAAAGTAGCCATTTCTGGTGCTATCGGAGTATTGAGGATTCTCTCCTCAGTAAAAGGAGTACGTTTAAAATAGGATTCTCCAAAAATCGGACCTTCTAGGTCAAGGTAATCGAGACGCTTAGAACTGCTAGGTTTTTCTTTAACAAATCTACCTAAGGCGTCTCTCTTACGTTCAGGCATACACAAGAATTTCCTAAATTGGAAGGGTAAGCAATCGCAAAACAAGGACGACTCAACCAAATCAACCCTATTGATTTCTAGCAAACAAAAAGCATGATGGCTCCACTTAGATTGTTTCTAGACCATCTTCTATTCTTCCAAGAGGCAACTGGGTATAATTTTAGCAAACCTCGTAGGACGATCCGAATAAAGTAAGTCGAAGAGAAGTAGGAGAAGCTCAGAGGAGCTTTGATACCCCCACCTCTTTGGCAACGCTTCCCTGGGTTACAAGGCGGCTCTAATCGACTTACAGTAATCTTCCTGAACTTTGAGTTAGGCTAACAAGATACCCAATACGATCCTTTTGAACGACTTTCCTACAAGCTCGTTACCCTATCGGTCTCGTTCTAGTCAAAATTTTAAGCTTGGGTTCGCGTTCGGTATCGTTTTCCTAAGGAGGGCAAGAAGACAACGGTGATGAAATCCGAACCCTTATCTTGTATGGCCAGGCCTTTCCCTTTACTAGAAAAGTAAATGTCCGTATTCAGGTCCTCAGCAGATATGCACCTAAAGGAATACAGTAAACCCGCTGGCAGGGGATTCGCGGGTGTTTAAAAGTTTACCTCCCGTACCAGACGGGCGAAGAACCGCTGTAGTCGACTCGGGCCACTGACTCCTGTGTCAATGTGCGAACCCGAGGGGCCGAGACGATATCGTAATCGTCGTCCTTCCCTGCAAACAGTTTATATATTTAAGGATACCCTTCCGTAGGGTATATAAAAAATAAAAATAAAATAGTGTCCAATATCCCAAAAATAAAATAAATAAAAAATTACAAAAATAAAAATAAAACCCTAATTACAATTTCTAAAAATAAATAAAATAACTAAAAAAAAAAAAAAACCTTCTTCTTCACTCCTTTGGATTCCTCTTTTCCTTCCTTTTTGGGCGATGCTTTCCTCTTATAGCACTTTTTCCTTTCCTTTTAGGCCCGCTCCAAATCTGAAAAGAATCAAAAAAAAATACCAAACCAGTAAAAAAGAACAAAAAAAAATAAAAATAAAAATAATAATAATCTAAAACCCTAAAAACAAGTCCGTGTCGGCGGCGCCAAAAACTGATGTGAATTTTAGTTGTAGTAAAAAGAGGGATTCATTTCTCGAACTTGTGAAGGATAACTTTAGACTTAAATTTTAAAACTAAAATATAAAAAATCACTGATCTTTAAAACGAACATTGACAAAGTTGATATCAATATTAAAAGAACACTGAGGCTAAGATTCCACTATTTTTCCAAGTTCAAAGTGATTTTATCTAGTATTTATATTTATTCAATTTTTGCGTTTAATTTGATTCTAAGCTATTGCAACATATAGATTTTCAAAATAACAAGTGTAAATCCAAAGTATAAAGCATCAAGAACCTATGGCTAAGCATGCTCTATCAAAATAAATAACAATTGCTTAACAAAAATCATTCAAACAATTATAAATCAAGGCAAATAATCATAAAAATAATTGAAATAAAATAAATAAAATAGATTATACCACTTTTTATTGGAAAAATGGCTTCCTCCGTCGCCTCGGATAAGGGGTTTAGCTCCTCGTATTAATCATGTTCTCAAAATACATATTTATGGTTCAAAAATTGATTAAAAGAGTGAGAAGTGTTAAAGCAGCGGATTCTGTAGTTGCTGAAAGTCTAAAACAGAAGTCGTAATTGTTGCTGAAGGGCTTCGGTGACTGCAGGAAGATGCGACCGTGCCTCGTTGTCACTGAAAATAAGTCTGCCTCTGCGACTGACTCTGAGGGTCTTATGTTCTTCGTGTTCTTCTTCTTCTTCGCAGCAGAAAAGTTTATGTATCGCCTCCAGTTTATTTTTTTACGCTTCTCTAAGGCTCTAAACTTCTCCAAACTCTCCCAAATTGTTCGTACTCCTAAATATGACTTGAATCAACCTATATATAGCCACCAGACCCAAAATCTCTCGAGTTAATCCACAAATATTCTCTGTTTTCTTTTAGCAAAAGTCTCGGGATTTTTCTTCCCTGTTTAATCTTCTCTACGCGTCAATTAGTTTTCAAACTCTCCAGTAGACTGAATAAGGACTCAATACATCACGTAAAATCCTCCGGTACCCCCAGTTATCAACCAAAATATTTGAAAAAAAAACGAAACTCTCTGTTTCGTAAAAACTTAATCTTTATCCTTGTTTTATCGATTCTACAGCTCATACCAAGCCTGTATATCCTTAACAGGGTTAACCCAACGAAAATCAGCCCTTGAATCTCCTTAAAAGTCGTCCACAATTCCAACCAAAAAAATCTGTTCTCTGAAAATATTTTTCCCGCCTTTTTCGTTTTCAAAATGAAGGGGATGACCTCCCCTTATCCGGACCAGGGATGCGAATAGCAAGTGGTCACCCCTTAGTAATTTGAGTGCCCCTTAGTAATTTTCTCCCATGAGTGCAAAAACCACTTTTTGAGCCAAATTCGCCGCAAAAGCCCATTTTTCCAAAAACACCTACAAGAGATAAAATAACAAAATTAGTACAAAAATGGGTATGTTGTTTGGTGCGATGTTGTTGTACCAGGTATACGCTCTTCCGGTAAGCGACTTTTAAAATTCTTTCAGGCGGAGGACATGATTGTATTCGTGTTCTCCTAAGGATTCCAAAAACGATAGATGTGTTCACGAGCGTTACCAGTACCATCATAGAGGGAAAACTGAGGAGAGGAGCATCCTCTCAGGGGAGGGCCACTTTGCACATCAGGAAGATATGGAGGTTGGTGCTGGTGCATGTCCACCGGGTTTTCTGTGACTCTATTTTGGAGGAGACGCTCCAGATCCTCACATGTGATGAAGTTGGACGGCTGATTCCTTTCTCGTGAGCGTTCAGGAGCAACACGAACCTCTTCATCTATGAAGGTATTTGAGGGTAAAAACTGGTTCTGCTGTTTTTT
>JAJJMB010004091.1:19142-45644 GCA_023531105.1 Papaver atlanticum | reverse complement strand
TCGAACCTTTTCACCACTATTTTTACTACAATTAAAACGCACATCAGAGATCCTGAACCGAAATTAATTGAGAATCTTTTAATTAAGGTTTTTGGTTATATATGCTTTTAATGACCAACAATTAAATGCATATCTTTAGAGAATAAAAAAATTAGTAATGTGAATTTACTAATTGGAGATTTGCTATTGAGAGATTTTGGAAAATATTGGACAAGCATTTACTGGAATTATGAAAACCGAATTTTGCCATTCATTGATATCTTGAGAAAATTTTCGGTTTTGGAATTTTTTTGGTGTCCAAACATCCTTGGTCTATAAATACCTAAGTTTGCATTTCTAGCAAACTATCCTAAGATCCAGGCAAACTTCATCTTTTTGTTGTTTCTGGTGGAGCCGTCTATCCGGAGAGGAAAGTACCCTAATTAGGCGAAATATCTTACGACACTCATTTAAAGACTTTTGTGGGATCAAGAAGCTCTACGAGTAATAGAAAAAAGAAATGTCATTTTTCACCTAGAGCTCTACAAATCGGCGATTACTGAGTTAACTCAGTTTTTATTTTTCTTCATTTCTTAAACTTTCTGCCAATGTTTTTGATAGTTTAATGTTATACATACTTATGTTAATCTATTACATCATCCCTGTCAAATCTTATGCTTAATTTTTTTATGTTTTAATCTTCTTTTCAAGTTTCTTTTTTAGTTTTCGCATACTTTAATAGATTTCTGGTTTTTTCTTTTAACTCATGTCTAACTAATCACTTTGTTTCCCCTACTTTGCGTTTGCAGATTGGTTATCTCTAATGACTTTTGCCTCGGTTTATACTGTGATCATAGCGTTTGCTGAGTTCGTCTTCAAGCTTTTGCTTAGTGGTTTGGTTCATGTTGGTATCAATGGTTTCATAGGCATGGTGTTGTAGGTTTCTAAACATTGTTTCAACTCACTGATTCCTAGTTACAGATTATCCCGCTCTCAAGTCAATTCAAAAAAATTGAATTTCTGGAAAGTCAAAATGAAACCATATTTTTGGTACCTGATAGCTATAATTCTGGGTTTCTCCAGCTGCATTGCTTACCATTTCAACAATAATTCTATAGATATTTGTTTCCATATTAAAATCCATGCAATATTATCGCATTCAACTCCGCTATCTCATCTTTGCCATATTTACCCTCAAAACCCTAAACATCACAAGGAGATAAAATCTTTTTATGCAGCCAACCCTGCTCACCCTAGTACTTTTTCTTCTGGTTCTGAGAATATGCAATCCAAAAACACAATCATCACTATGGAAGAAGGTAATTCTAGTCAAGATGGCGAACTAGTTAACAAGTTCAAGAAAGCCACTCTAGAACTTGGTTATACTAATGAAGTTGTCGTGGTTCAACAAAGCAATAATACCAATGAAAAAGAAGATTCAAACTGGGAAGCTAGCGCGATTGGAAAAGTCATCTTAGAAGGGAGAATGAACTATGATACAGTTATGAATTATATCGGATTCACTTGGCCTTTTCTAAAGCCAGAAGACTTAAGAGTTGTTGAGGTGGAACCTAACTTAATGATTTTTAAGTTTAGCAATTGGGATTTTATAAACAAGGTGATTGAAGAAAGGCCTTGGAATGTTAATAATTTTCTTCTGGTCGTTCATGATTATATTCCTGGCATGATCTACACAGAAAAACACTGGAACTTCCAACACTTTTGGATTCAACTAAAATATCTTCTTCCTGAACATATGAATATTTCCCCAGTTACTAAAATTGGATAAATTTTGGGTGAAGTAGTTTCAATTGAGCCAAAAGATGTTGTGCCAATAGGAAGCGAACCTGTCAAAGTTTGTGTGAATGTGGATCTCTCTATGCCGATGCCTTTGAATTTTGGTAGAAAATCACTTTTGCAAATGAGACCTTAAATTGAAGTCAAAACTAGAGAAATGATGGCTTGTTACAAAGCTTACAATTAATAGAACAATATCTTATAAAATGATCCAAAAAATATTTTGCCTCATTTTTATGAATACAAATCGTGTAATGCCTCCTTTGTATTTTGAGAAAAACTAGATTTTTATAATAAGACCATTAATTCAATTCAGAACTAGAGAAATGATGGCTTGTTACAAAGCTTACAATTAATGGAACAATATTTCGTAAAATGAGCCAAAAAATATTTTTCCTTATTTTTGCGGATACAAAGCGTGTACTGTCGCCTTTGAATTTTGGTAGAAAATCACTTTTGCAAATGAGACCTACAATTCAAGTCAAAACTAGAGAAATGATGGCTTGTTACAAAGCTTAAAATTAATGGAACAATATCTTATAAGATGATCCAAAAAATATTTTGCCTCATTTTTGCGGATACAAATCGTGTAACGCCGCCTTTGTATTTTGAGAAAAACTAGATTTTGATAATGAGACCATCAATTCAATTCAGAATTCGAGAAATGATGGCTTGTTAAAAAGCTTACAATTAATGGAACAATATCTCGCAAAATGAGCCAAAAAATATTTTTCCTCTTTTTTTGCGGATACAAAGCATGTACTGTCGCCTTTGAATTTTGGTAGAAAATCACTTTTGCAAATGAGAACTTCAATTCAAGTCAAAACTAGAGAACTGATGGCTTGTTACACAACTTACAATTAATGGAACAATATCTTATAAAATAATCAAAAAAATATTTTGCCTAATTTTTGCGAATACAAATTGAGTAACGCCGCCTTAGAATTTTTAGACAAACTCGATTTTGATAATGAGACCATCAATTCAATTCAGAACTAGAGAAATTATTGCTTGTGAAAAAGCTTACAATTAATGGAAAAATATCTCGTAAAATGTGCCAAGAAATATTTTACCTCATTTTTGCGGATACAAAGCGTGTACTGTCGCCTTTTAATTTGGGTAGAAAATCACTTTTGCAAATAAGACCTTCAATTCAAGTCAAAACTGGAGAAATGATGGCTTGTTACAAAGCTTACAATTAATGGAACAATATCATATAAAATGGTCCAAAAAATATTTTACCTCATTTTTGCGGATAAAAATCGTGTAACGCCGATTTTGGATTTTGAGAAAAACTCGATTTTGATAATGAGACCATCAATTCAATTCAGAACTAGAGAAACGATGGATTTTTACAAAGCTTACAATTAATGGAACAATATCTCATAAAATGAGCCAAAAAATATTTTGCCTCATTTTTGCGGATACAAAGTGTGTACTGTCGCCTTTGAATTTCAATAGAAAATCACTTTTGCAAATGAGACCTTCAATTCAAGTCAAAACTAGAGAAATGATGTCTTGTTACAAAGCTTCTAATTAATGGAACAATATCTCGTAAAATGAGCCAAAAAAAAAAATCCTCATTATTGCGGATACAATGCGTGTACTGTCGCCTTTGAATTTTGGTAGAAAATAACTTTTGCAAATGAGAACTTCAATTCAAGTCAAAACTAGAGAAATGATGGCTTGTTACACAACTTACAATTAATGGAACAATATCTTATAAAATGATCAAAAAAATATTTTGACTCATTTTTGCGAATACAAATTGAGTAAGCCTTTGTATTTTGAGACAAACTCGATTTTCATAATGAGATTGTCACTTCAATTCAGAACTACAGGAATGATGGCTTGTTACAAAGCTTAAAATCAAAGGAACAATATCTCGTAAAATGAGTCAAAACATATTTTGCCTCATTTTTGCGGATACAAAGCGTATACTGTCGCCTTTGAATTTTGGTAGAAAATAACTTTGGCAAATGAGAACTTCAATTCAAGTCAAAACTAGAGAAATGATGGCTTGTTACACAACTTACAATTAATGGAACAATATCTTATAAAATAATCAAAAAAATATTTTGCCTCATTTTTGTGAATACAAATTGAGTGACGCTGCCTTTGTATTTTGAGACAAACTCGATTTTGATAATGAGACCATCAATTCAATTCAGAACTAGAGAAATTATGGCTTGTGACAAAGGTTAAAATTAATGGAACAATATCTCGTAAAATGAGCAAAAAAATATTTTTCCTCATTTTTGCGGATACAAAGCGTGTACTGTCGCCTTTGAATTTTGGTAGAAAATCACTTTTGCAAATGAGACCTTCAATTCAAGTCAAAACTAGAGAAATGATGGCTTGTTACAAAGCTTAAAATTAATGGAACAATATCTTATAAGATAATCCAAAAAATATTTTGCCTCATTTTTGCGGATACAAATCGTGTAATGCCGCCTTTGTATTTTGAGAAAAACTAGATTTTGATAATGAGATCATCAATTCAATTCAGAATTCGAGAAATGATGGCTTGTTACAAAGCATATAATTAATGATCCAATATCTCGCAAAATGAGCCAAAAAATATTTTCCCTCTTTTTTTGCGGATACAAAGCATGTACTGTCGCCTTTGAATTTTGGTAGAAAATCACTTTTGCAAATGAGAACTTCAATTCAACTTAAAACTAGAGAATTGATGGCTTGTTACACAGCTTACAATTAATGGACCAATATCTTATAAAATAATCCAAAAAAAATTTTGCCTCATTTTTGCGAATACAAATCGTGTAATGCCGCCTTTGTATTTGTAGAAAAACTAAATTTTGATAATGAGACCATCAATTCAATTCAGAACTAGAGAAATTATGGCTTGTGAAAAAGCTTACAATTAATGGAACAATATCTCGTAAAATGAGCAAAAATATATTTTGCCTCATTTTTGCGGATACAAAGAGTGTACTGTTGCCTTTTAATTTTGGTCGAATATCACCTTTGCAAATGAGACCTTCAATTCAAGTCAAAACTAGAGAAATGATGGCTTGTTACAAAGCTTAAAATTAATGGAACAATATCTTATAAGATGATCCATAAAATATTTTGCCTCATTTTTGCGGATACAAATCTTGTAATGCCGCCTTTGTATTTTGAGAAAAACTAGATTTTGATAATGAGACCATCAATTCAATTCAGAACTAGAGAAACGATGGATTTTTACAAAGCTTACAATTAATGGAACAATATCTCGTAAAATTAGCCAAAAAATATTTTGCCTGATTTTTGCGGATACAAAGCGTGTACTGTCGCCTTTGAATTTCAATAGAAAATCACTTTTTAAAATGAGACCTTCAATTCTAGTCAAAACTAGAGAAATGATGGCTTGTTACAAAGCTTCCAATTAATGGAATAATATCTCGTAAAATGAGACAAATTTTTTTCCCCATTTTTGTGGATACAATGCATTTACTGTCGCCTTTGAATTTTTCTAGAAAATCACTTTTTCAAATGAGAACTTCAATTCAAGTCAAAACTAGAGAAATGATGGCTTGTAACAATTAATGAAACAATATCTTATAAAATGATCCAAAAAATATTTTACCTCATTTTTGCGAATAAAAATTGAGTAACGCCGCCTATGTATATTGAGACAAACTCGATTTTGATAATGATACCATCACTTCAATTCAGAACTACAGAAATGATGGCTTGTTACAAAGCTTACAATTAAAGGAACAATATCTCGTAAAATGAGCCAAAAATATTTTGCCATATTTTTTGTAATAAAAATCGTGTAACGCCGCCTTTGTATTTTGAGAAAAACTCAATTTTTATAATGAGACCATCAATTCAATTAAGAATTCGAGAAATGATTGTTTGTTACAAAGCTTACAATTAATGGAATAATATTTCGCAAAAAAACCAAAAAATATTTTGCCTCATTTTTTAGGATAGAAAGCGTGTACTGTCGCCTTTGAATTTTTCTAGAAAATCACTTTAGCAAATGAGAACTTCAATTCAAGTCAAAACTAGAGAAATGATGGCTTGTAACACAACTTGCAATTAATGGAACAATATCTTATAAAATAATCCAAAAAATATTTTGCCTCATTTTTGCGAATAAACATTTAGTAACGCCGCCTTTGTATATTGAGACAAACTCGATTTTGATAATGAGATCATCCATTCAATTCAGAACTAGAGAAATTATGGCTTGTGACAAAGCTTACAATTAATGGAACAATATCTTATAAAATAATCAAAAAAATATTTTGCCTCATTTTTGCGAATAAAAATTGAGTAACGCCGCCTTTGTATATTGAGACAAACTCGATTTTGATAATGAGATCATCAATTCAATTCAGAACTAGAGAAATTATGGCTTGTGACAAAGCTTACATTTAATGGAACAATATCTCGTAAAATGATCCAAAAATTATTTTGCCTCATTTTATCGGATACAAAGCGTGTACTGTCGCCTTTGAATTTTGGTAGAAAATCACTTTTGCAAATGAGAACTTAAATTCAAGCCAAAACTAGAGAAATGATGTCTTGTTACAAAGCTTATAATTAATGGAACAATATTTTATAAAATGATCCAAAAAAAATTTTGCCTCAATTTTGCGGATACAAATCGTGTAACGCCGCCTTTGTATTTTTAGAAAAACTCGATTTTGATAATGAGACCATCAATTCAATTCAGAATTCGAGAAATGATGGCTTGTTACAAAGCTTACAATTAATGGAACAATATCTCGTAAAATGAGCCAAAAAATATTTTGCCTCATTTTTGTGAATACAAATCGTGTAACACCACGCTTTGTATTTTTAGAAAAACTCGATTATGATAATGAGACCATAAATTCAATTCAGAACTAGAGTAATGATGGCTTGTTACAAAGCTTACAATTAATGGAATAATATCTCGTAAAATGAGCCAAAAAATATTTTTTCTCATTTTTGCGGATACAAAGCATGTACTGTCTCCTTAGAATTTTGGTAGTAAATCACTTTTGCAAATGAGACCTTCAATTCAAGTTAAAACTAGAGAAATGATGTCTTGTTACAAAGCTTACAATTAATGGAACAATATCTTATAAAATGATCAAAAAAATATTTTGCCTAATTTTTGCGAATACAAATTGAGTAACGCCGCCTTTGTATTTTTAGACAAATTCGATTTTTATAATGAGACCATCAATTCAATTCAAAACTAGAGAAATGATGGCTTGTTACAAAGCTTACAATTAAAGGAACAATATCTCGTAAAATGAGCCAAAAAATATTTTACCAAATTTTTGTGAATATAAATCGTGTAACGCCGCCATTGTATTTTGAGAAAAAATCACTTTTGCAAATGAGACCTTCAATTCAAGTCAAAACTAGAGAAATGATGTCTTGTTACAAAGCTTACAATTAATGGAACAATATCTTATAAAATGATCCAAAAAATATTTTGGTTCAATTTTGCGGATACAAATCGTGTAACGCCGCCTTTGTATTTTTAGAAAAACTCGATTTTGATAATGAGACCATCAATTCAATTCATAATTTGAGAAATGATGGCTTGTTACAAAGCTTACAATTAATGGAACAATATCTCGTAAAATGAGCCAAAAAATATTTTACCTAATTTTTATGAATATAAATCGTGTAACGCCGCCATTGTATTTTGAGAAAAATTCGATTTTGATAAAGAGACCACCAATTCACTTCAGAATTAGAGAAATGATGGCTTGTTACAAAGCTTACAATTAATAGAACAATATCTCATAAAATGAGCCAAAAAATATTTTGCCTCATTTTTGCGGATACAAAACGCGTACTGTCGCCTTTGAATTTTGGTAGAAAACCACTTTTGCAAATAAGACCTTCAATTCAAGTCAAAACTAGAGAAATGATGGCTTGTTACAAAGGTTACAATTAATGGAACAATATCTCGTAAAATGAGCAAAAAAATATTTTGCCTCATTTTTGTGAATACAAATCGTGTAACGCCGCCTTTGTATTTTTAGAAAAACTCGATTTTTATAATGAGACCATCAATTCAATTCAGAATTCGAGAAATGATGGCTTGTTACAAAGCTTACAATTAATGGAACAATATCTCGCAAAATGAGCCAAAAAATATTTTTCCTCATTTTTGCGGATACAAAGAGTGTAATGTCGCCTTTGAATTTTGGTAGAAAATCACTTTTGCAAATAAGACCTTCAATTCAAGTCAAAACTAGAGATATGATGGCTTGTTACAAAGCTTACTATTAATGGAACAATATCTTATAAAATGATCCAAAAAATATTTTATCTCATTTTTGAGAATACAAATTTAGTAACGCCGCCTTTGTATTTTGAGACAAATTCGATTTTGATAATGAGACCATCAATTTAATTAAGAACTAGAGAAATGATGGCTTGTTACAAAGCTTACAATTAAAGGAAAAATATCTCGTAAAATGAGTCAAAAAATATTTTGCCTTATTTTTTTTGAATATAAATCGTATAACGCCGCCTTTGTATTTTGTGAAAAACTTGATTTTTTTAATGAGACCATCAATTCAATTCAGAATTCGAGAAATAATGGTTTGTTACAAAGTTTACAATTAATGGAACAATATCTCGCAAAATGAGCCAAAAAATATTTTGCCTCATTTTTGAGGATACAAAGCGTGTACTGTCACCTTTGAATTTTTGTAGAAAATTACTTTTGCGAATGAAAACTTCAATTCAAGTCAAAACGAGAGAATTTATGGCTTGTTACAAAGCTTCAAATTAATGGAAAATTATCTCGCAAAATGAGCAAAAAAAAAAAATTCCTCATTTTTACGGATACAAAGCGTGTACTGTCGCCTTTTAATTTTGGTAGAAAATCACTTTTGCAAATAAGACCTTAAATTCAAGTCAAAACTAGAGAAATGATGGCTTGTTACACATCTTACAATTAATGGAACAATATCTTATAAAATGATCCAAAATATGTTTTGCCTCATTTTTGCGAATAAAAATTGAGTAACGCCGCCTTTGTATTTTGAGACAAATTCGATTTTGATAATGAGACCATCAATTCAATTCATAACTAGAGAAATGATGTTTTGTTACAAAGCTTACAATTAAAGGAACAATATCTCATAAAATGAGCGAAAAAATATTTTACCTCATTTTGGTGAATAAAAATCGTGTAACGCAGCCTTTGTATTTTTAGAAAAACTCGATTTTGATAATGAGACCATAAATTCAATTCAGAACTAGAGAAATGATGGCTTGTTACAAAGCTTATAATTAATGGAACAATATCTCGTAAAATGAGCCAAAAAATATTTTACCTCATTTTTACGGATACAAAGCGTGTACTGTCGCCTTTGAATTTTGGTAGAAAATCACTTTTGCAAATGAGACCTTCAATTCTAGTCAAAACTAGAGAAATGATGTCTTGTTACAAAGCATAAAATTAATGGAACAATATCTTATAAAATGATCCAAAAAATATTTTGCCTCATTTTTGCGGATACAAATCGTGTATCGCTGCCTTTGTATTTTGAGAAAAACTCGATTTTTATAATGAGACCATCAATTCAATTCAGAATTCTAGAAATGGATGCTTGTTACAAAGCTTACAATTAATGGAACAATATATCGCAAAATGAGCCTAAAAATATTTTGCGGATACAAAGCATGTACTGTCGCCTTTTAATTTTGGAAGAAAATCACTTTTGCAAATGAGACCTTCAATTCAAGTCAAAACTAGAGAAATGATGGCTTTTTACAAAGCTTACAATTAATGGAACAATATCTTATAAAATGATCCAAAAAATATTTTTCCTTATATATGCGGATACAAATCGTGTAACGCCTCCTTTGTATTTTGAGACAAATTCTATTTTTATAATGAGACCATCAATTCAATTCAGAACTAGAGAAATGATGGCTTGTTACAAAGCTTACAATTAAAGGAACAATATCTCGTAAAATGAGTTAAAAAATATTTTGCCTTATTTTTTTGAATACAAATCGTCTAACGCCGCCTTTGTATTTTGAGAAAAACTCGATTTTTATAATGAGACCATCAATTCAATTCAGAATTCGAGAAATGATGGTTTATTACAAAGCTTACAATTAATGGAAAAATATCTCGCAAAATGAGCCAAAAAAATATTTTGCCTTATTTTTGTGAATACAAATCATGTAACGCCGCCTTTGTATTTTGAGAAAAACTCGATTTTGATAATGAGACAATAAATTCAATTTAGAACTAGAGAAATGATGGCTTGTTACAAAGCTTACAATTAATGGAAGAATATCTCGCAAAATGAGCCAAAAAATATTTTGCCTCATTTTTGAGGATACATAGCGTGTAGTGTCGCCTTTGAATTTTTGTAGAAAATCACTTTTGCAAATGAGAACTTCAATTCAAGTAAATACTAGAGAAATGATGGCTTGTTACAAAGCTTACAATTAATGGAACAATATCTTATAAAATGATCGAAAAAATATTTTGCCTCATTTTTGCGAATACAAATTGAGTAACGCCGCCTTTATATTTTGAGACAAATTCGATTTTGATAATGAGACCATCAATTCAATTCAGAACTAGAGAAATGATTGCTTGTTACAAAGCTTACAATTAATGGAACAATATCTTATAAAATGATCCAAAAAATATTTTGCCTCATTTTTGCGGATACAAATCGTGTAACGACGCCTTTGTATTTTGAGAAAAACTCGATTTTGATAATGAGACCATAAATTCAATTCAGAATTCGAGAAATGATGGCTTGTTACAAATCCTACAATTAATGGAACAATATCTCGTAAAATGAGGCAAAAAATATTTTGCCTCATTTTTGCGGATACAAAGCGTGTACGTTCGCCTTTGAATTTTGGTAGAAAATCACTTTTGCAAATGAGACCTTCAATTCAAGTCAAAACTAGAGAAATGATGACTTGTTACAAAGCTTACAATTAAAGGAACAATATCTTATAAAATGATCCAAAAAATATTTTTCCTCATTTTTGCGGATACAAATCGTGTAACGCCTCCTTTGTATTTTGAGAAAAACTCGATTTTGATAATGAGACCATCAATTCAATACAGAATTCGAGAAATGATGGCTTGTTACAAAGCTCACAATTAATGGAACAATATCTCGCAAAATCAGCCAAAAAATATTTTGCCTCATTTTTGCGGATACAAAGCGTGTACGTTCGCCTTTGTATTTTGAGAAAAACTCGATTTTGATAATGAGACAATAAATTCAATTAGGAACTAGAGAAATGATGGCTTGTTATAAAGCTTATAATTAATGGAACAATATCTCGCAAAATGAGCCAAAAAATATTTTTCCTCAATTTTGCGGATACAAAGCGTGTACTGTCGCCTTTGAATTTTGGAAGAAAATCACTTTTGCAAATGAGACCTTCAATTCAAGTCAAAACTAGAGAAATGATGGCTTGTTACAAAGCTTAAAATTAATGGAATAATATTTTATAAAATGATCCAAAAAATATTTTGCCTCATTTTTGCGGATAAAAATCGTGTAACGCCGCCTTTGTATTTTGAGAAAAACTCGATTTTGATAATAAGACCATCAATTCAATTCAGAATTCGAGAAATGATTGCTTGTTACAAAGCTTAGAATTAATGGAACAATATCTCGCAAAATGAGCCAAAAAATATTTTGCCTCATTTTTGCGGATACAAAGCGTGTACTGTCGCTTTTGAATTTTGGTAGAAAATCACTTTTGCAAATAAGACCTTCAATTCAAGTCAAAAACTAGAGATATGATGGCTTGTTACAAAACTTACAATTAATGGAACAATATCTTATAAAATGATCCAAAAATATTTTGCCTCATTTTTGCGAATACAAATCGTGTAACGCCGCCTTTGTATTTTGAGAAAAATTCGATTTTTATAATGAGACCATCAATTCAATTCAGAACTAGAGAAATGATGGCTTGTTACAAAGCTTACAATTAAAGGAAAAATATCTTGTAAAAAGAGCAAAAAAATAATTTGCCTCATTTTTGCGGATACAAAGCGTGTACTAGTGCCTTTGAATTTTTGTAGAAAATTACTTTTGCAAATAAGACCTTCAATTCAAGTCAAAACTAGAGAAATGATGGCTTGTTACACATCTTACAATTAATGGAACAATATTTTATAAAATGATCCAAACAATATTTTGCCTCATTTTTGCGAGTACAAATTGAGTAACGCCGCCTTTGTATTTTTAGACAAATTCGATTTTGATAATGAGACCATCAATTCAATTCAGAACTAGAGAAATGATGGCTTGTTACAAAGCTTACAATTAAAGGAACAATATCTCATAAAATGAGGCAAAAAATATTTTGCCTCATTTATGTGAATACACATCGTGTAACGCCGCCTTTGTATTTTGACAAAAACTCGATTTTGATAATGAGACCATAAATTAAATTCAGAATTAGAGAAATGATGGCTTGTTACAAAAGCTTACAATTAATGGAACAATATCTCGTAAAATGAGCCAAAAAATATTTTTCCTCATTTTTGCGGATACAAAGCGTGTACTGTCGACTTTGAATTTTGGTAGAAAATAACTTTATCAAATGAGACCTTCAATTCTAGTAAAAAACTAGAGAAAAAACTGCTTGTTACAAAGCTTAAAATTAATGGAACAATATCTTATAAAATGATCCAAAAAATATTTTGCCTCATTTTTGCGGATAGAAATCGTGTAACGCCTCCTTTGTATTTTGAGAAAACTCAATTTTGATAATGAGACCATCAATTCAATTCAAAATTCGAGAAATGATGGCTTGTTACAAAGCTTACAATTAATGGAACAATATCTCACACAATGAGCCAAAAATTATTTTGCCTCATTTTTGCGCATACAAAGAGCGTACCGTCGCCTTTGAATTTTGGTAGAAAATCACTTTTGCAAATAAGACCTTCAATTAAAGTCAAAACTAGAGAAATGATGGCTTGTTACACAGCTTACAATTAATGGAACAATATCTTATAAAATGATCCAAAAAATATTTTGCCTCATTTTTGCGAATACAAATTGAGTAACGCCGCCTTTGTATTTTGAGACAAATTCGATTTTGATAATGAGACCCTCAATTCAATTCAGAACTAGGGAAATGATGGCTTGTTAAAAAGCTTACAATTAAAGGAACAATATCTCATAAAATGAGCCAAAAAATATTTTACCTTATTTTTTCGGATACAAAGCGTGTACTGTCTCCTTTGAATTTTGGTAGAAAATAACTTTATAAAATGAGACCTTCAATTCTAGTAAAAAAGCTAGAGAAATGATGGCTTGTTACAAAGCTTAAAATTAATGGAACAATATCTTATAAAATGATCCAAAAAATATTTTGCCTAATTTTTTCGGATACAAATCGTGTAACGCTGCCTTTGTATTTTGAGAAAAACTCGATTTTGATAATGAGACCATCAATTAAATTCAGAATTCGAGAAATGATGGCTTGTTAAAAAGCTTACAATTAATGGAACAATATCTCGCAAAATGAGCCAAAAAATATTTTGCCTCATTTTGGCGGATAAAAAACGCGTACTGTCGCCTTTGAATTTTGGTAGAAAATCACTTTTGCAAATAAGACCTTCAATTCAAGTCAAAACTAGAGAAATGACGGCTTGTTACACAGCTTACAATTAATGGAACAATATCTTATAAAATGATCAAAAAAATATTTTGCCTAATTTTTTCGAATACAAATTGAGTAACGCCGCCTTTGTATTTTGAGACAAATTCGATTTTGATAATGAGACTTTCAATTCAATTCACATTAGAGAAATGATGGCTTGTTACAAAGCTTACAATTAAAGTTACAATATCTCATAAAATGAGCCAAAAAATATTTTGCCTCATTTTGTGAATACAAATCGTGTAACGCCGCCTTTGTATTTTGAGAAAAACTCAATTTTTATAATGAGACAATAAATTCAATTCAGAACTAGAGAAATGATGGCTTGTTATAAAGCTTACAATTAATGGAAAAATATCTCGCAAAATGAGCCAAAAAATATTTTTCCTAAATTTTGCGGATACAAAGCGTGTACTGTCGCCTTTGAATTTTGGTAGAAAATCACTTTTGCAAATGAGACCTTCAATTCAAGTCAAAACTAGAGAAATTATGGATTGTTACAAAGCTTAAAATTAATGGCACAATATCTTATAATATGATCCAAAAAATATTTTGCCTCATTTTTGCGGATACAAATCGTGTAACGCCGCCTTTGTATTTTCCGAAAAACTCGATTTTGATAATGAGACCATCAATTCAATTTAGAACTAGAGAAATGATGGCTTGTTACAAAGCTTAAAATTAAAGGAAAAATATCTTGTAAAAAGAGCAAAAAAATAATTTGCCTCATTTTTGCGGATACAAAGCGTGTATTGTCGCCTTTGAATTTTTGTAGAAAATTATTTTTGCAAATAAGACCTTCAATTCAATTCAAAACTAGAGAAATGATGGCTTGTTACACATCTTACAATTAATGGAACAATATCTTATAAAATGATCCAAAAAAATATTTTGCCTCATTTTTGCGAGTAAAAATTGAGTAACGCCGCCTTTGTATTTTGAGACAAATTCGATTTTGATAATGAGACCATCAATTCAATTCAGAACTAGAGAAATGATGGCTTGTTACAAAGCTTACAATTAAAGGAACAATATCTCATAAAATGAGCCAAAAAATATTTTGCCTCATTTATGTGAATACACATCGTGTAACGCCGCCTTTGTATTTTCACAAAAACTCGATTTTGATAATGAGACCATAAATTAAATTCAGAACTAGAGAAATGATGGCTTGTTACAAAAGATTACAATTAATGGAACAATATCTCGTAAAATGAAACAAAAAATATTTTGCCTCATTTTTGAGTATACAAAGCGTGTACTGTCGCCTTTGAATTTTGGTAGAAAATCAAATTTGCAAATGAGAACTTCAATTCAAGTCAAAACTAGAGAAATGATGGCTTGTTACACATCTTACAATTAATGGAACAATATATTATAAAATGATAGAAAAAATATTTTGCCTCATTTTTGCGAATACAAATTGAGTAACGCCTCCTTTGTATTTTGAGACAAATTCGATTTTGATAATGAGACCATCAATTCAATTCAGAACTAGAGAAATTATGGCTTGTTAAAAAGTTTACAATTAAAGGAACAATATCTTGTAAAAAGAGCAAAAAAATAATTTGCCTCATTTTTGCGTAAACAAAGCGTGTACTATCGCCTTTGAATTTTTGTAGAAAATTACTTTTGCAAATAAGACCTTCAATTCAAGTCAAAACTAGAGAAATGATGGCTTGTTACACATCTTACAATTAATGGAACAATATCTTATAAAATGATCCAAAAAATATTTTGCCTTATTTTTTGTCGTGTACAAATTGAGTAACGCCGCCTTTGTATTTTGAGACAAATTCGATTTTTATAATGAGACTATCAATTCAATTCAGAACTAGAGAAATGATGGATTGTTACAAAGCTTACAATTAAAGGAACAATATCTCATAAAATGAGCCAAAAAATATTTCTCCTCATTTTAGTGAATACAAATCGTGTAACGCCGCCTTTGTATTTTGAGAAAAACTCGATTTTGATAATGAGACAATAAATTAAATTCAGAACTAGAGAAATGATGGCTTGTTAAAAAGCTTACAATTAATTGAACAATATCTCGCAAATTAGCCAAAAAATATTTTGCCTCAATTTTGCGGATACAAAGCGTGTACTGTCCCCTTTGAATTTTCGTAGAAAATCACTTTTGCAAATGAGACCTTCAATTAAAGTCAAAACTAGAGAAATGATGGCTTGTTACAAAGCTTAAAATTAATGGAAAAATATCTTATTAAATGATCCAAAAAATATTTTTCCTCATTTTTGCGGGTACAAATCGTGTAACGCCGCCTTTGTATTTTGAAAAAAACTCGATTTTGATAATGAGACCATCAATTCAATTCAGAATTTGAGAAATGATGGCTTGTTACAAAGCTTACAATTAATGGAACAATATACTAAAAAATTAGCCAAAAAATATTTTGCCTCATTTTTGGGAATACAAAGCGTATACTGTCGCTTTTGAATTTTGGTAGAAAATCACTTTTGCAAATAAGACCTTCAATTCAAGTCAAAACTAGAGATATGATGGCTTGTTACAAAGCTTACAATAAATGGAATAATATCTTATAAAATGATCCAAAAAATATTTTGCCTCATTTTTGCGAATAATAATTGAGTAACGCCCCCTTTGTATTTTGAGACAAATTCGATTTTGATAATGAGACCATCAATTCAATTCAGACCTAGAGAAATGATGGATTGTTACAAAGCTTACAATTAAAGGAACAATATCTCATAAAATGAGCCAAAAAATATTTCTCCTCATTTTTGTGAATACAAATCGTGTAACGCCGCCTTTGTATTTTGAGAAAAACTCGATTTTTATAATGAGACAAAAAATTCAATTCAGAACTAGAGAAATGATGGCTTGTTAAAAAGCTTACAATTAATTGAACAATATCTCGCAAATGAGCCAAAAAATATTTTGCCTCAATTTTGCGGATACAAAGCGTGTACTGTCCCCTTTGAATTTTGGTAGAAAATAACTTTTGCAAATGAGACCTTCAATTAAAGTCAAAATTAGAGAAATGATGGCTTGTTACAAAGCTTAAAATTAATGGAAAAATATCTTATAAAATGATAAAAAAATTATTTTGCCTCATTTTTGCGGGTACAAATCGTGTAACGCCGCCTTTGTATTTTGAGAAAAACTCGATTTTGATAATGAGACCATCAATTCAATTCAGAATTCGAGAAATGATGGCTTGTTACAAAGCTTACAATTAATGGAACAATATACTAAAAAATTAGCCAAAAAATATTTTGCCTCATTTTTGGGAATACAAAGCATGTACTGTCGCTTTTGAATTTTTGTAGAAAATTACTTTTGCAAATAAGACCTTCATTTCAAGTCAAAACTATAGAAATGATGGCTCGTAACACATCTTACAATTAATGGAACAATATCTTATAAAATGATCCAAAAAATATTTTGCGTCATTTTTGCGAATACAAATTGAGTAACGCCGACTTTGTATTTTGAGAAAAAATCGATTTTGATAATGATACCATCAATTCAATTCAGAACAAGAGAAATGATGGCTTGTTACAAAGCTTACAATTAAAGGAACAATATCTCATAAAATGAGCCAAAAAATATTTTGCCTCATTTTTGTGAATACAAATCGTGTAACTCCGCCTTTGTATTTTGAGAAAAACTCGATTTTGATAATGAGGCAATAAATTCAATTCAGAACTAGAGAAATGATGGCTTGTTACAAAGCTTACAATTAATGGAACAATATCTCGCAAAATGAGCCAAAAAATATTTTGCCTCAATTTTGCGGATACAAAGCGTGTACTGTCCCCTTTGAATATTGGTAGAAAATCACTTTTCCAAATGAGACCTTCAATTCAAGTCAAAACTAGAGAAATGGTGGCTTGTTACAAAGCTTAAAATTAATGGAAAAATATCTTATAAAATGATCCAAAACATATTTTGCCTCATTTTTGCGGATACAAATCGTGTAACGCCGCCTTTGTATTTTGAGAAAAACTCGATTTTGATAATGAGACCATCAATTCAATTCATAATTCGAGAAATGATGGCTTGTTACAAAGCTTACAATTAATGGAACAATATCTCTCAAAATGAGCCAAAAAATATTTTGCCACATTTTTGAGGATACAAAGCGTGTACTGTCGCCTTTGAATTTTGGTAGAAAATCACATTTGCAAATGAGAACTTAAATTCAAGTCAAAACTAAAGAAATGATGGCTTGTTACATATCTTACAATTAATGGAACAATATATTATAAAATGATAGAAAAAATATTTTGCCTCATTTTTGCGAATACAAATTGAGTAACGCCGCCTTTGTATTTTGAGACAAATTCGATTTTGATAATGAGACCATCAATTCAATTCAGAACTAAAGAAATGATGGCTTGTTACAAAGCTTATAATTAAAGAACAATATCTCGTAAAATGAGCCAAAAATATTTTGCCTTATTTTTTTGAATACAAATCGTGTAACGCCGCCTTTGTATTTTGAGAAAAACTCGATTTTTATAATGAGACCATCAATTCAATTCGGAATTCGAGAAAATGATAGTTTGTTACAAAGCTTACAATTAATGGAACAATATCTCGCAAAATGAGCCAAAAAGTATTTTGCCTCATTTTTGAGGATACAAAGCGTTTACTGCCGCCTTTGTATTTTGAGAAATACTCGATTTTTATAGTTAGACCATCAATTCAATTCAGAACTAGCTAAATGATGGCTTGTTACAAAGCTTACAATTAATGGAACAATATCTCGTAAAATGAGCCAAAAAATATTTTGCCTCATTTTTGCGGATACAAATCGTGTAACGCCGCCTTTGTATTTTGAGAAAAAGTCGATTTTGATAATGAGACCATCAATTCAATTCAGAATTCGAGAAATGATTGCTTGTTACAAAGCTTACAATTAATGGACCAATATCTCGCAAAATGAGCCAAAAAATATTTTGTCTCATTTTTGAGGATACAAAGCGTGTACTGTCGCCTTTGAATTTTGGTAGTACATTACTTTTGCAAATGCGAACTTCAATTCAAGTCAAAACTAGAGAAATGATGGCTTGTTACACAGCTTACAATTAATGGAACAATATCTTATAAAATGATCCAAAAAATATTTTGCCTCATTTTTGCGAATACAAATTGAGTAACGCCGCCTTTGTATTTTGAGACAAATTCGATTTTGATGATGAGACAATCAATTCAATTCAGAACTAGAGAAACGATGGCTTGTAACAAAGCTGACAATTAAAGGAACAATATGTCGTAAAATGTGGCAGAAAATACTTTTCCTCATTTTTAAGGATACAAAGCGTGTACTGTCGCCTTTGAATTTTGGTTGAAAATAACTTTTGCAAATAAGACCTTCAATTCAAGTCAAAACTAGAGAAATGATTGCTTGTTACAAAGCTTAAAATTAATGGAACAATATCTTATAGAATGATCCAAAAAATATTTTGCCTCATTTTCTCGGATACAAATCGTGTAATGCCGCCTTTGTATTTTGAGAAAAACTCGATTTTGATAATGAAACCATCAATTCAATTCAGAATTCGAGAAATGATGGCTTTTTACAAAGCTTACAATTAAGGGAACAATATCTCGCAAAATGAGCCAAAAAATATTTTTCCTCAATTTTGCGGATACAAAGCGTGTACTGTTGCCTTTGAATTTTGGAATAAAATAACTTTTGAAAATGAGACCTTCAATTCAAGTCAAAACTAGAGAAATGACGGGTTGTTACAAAGCTTACAATTAATGGAACAATATCTTATAAAATGATCCAAAAAATATTTTTCCTCATATTTGCGGATACAAATCGTGTAACGCCGCCTTTGTATTTTTAATTTAATTATATCCCGTAGCACTTGTATCTTCCATCTAGGGGATTCGTTAAAGAATGATACTAACAAATTTCCAACAATAGTGAAGATCATCTTTGAATGTTTCCTAAAAAGCCTTGAAAACTCTATAAAACCTTGAAAACTCTAAAAAGCCCTAAAAAAAATATCTAAAGATCCTTGAAAAACTAAAGAACTCTGATAACCTCTATAAAGCTTCAATTTAATTATATTCTGTAGCACTGGAATCTACTATAAAAGATTCGTTATATCCAAATGAAAGTAACTTAATTCTTTATAAAGAATGATACAAACATATTCTCTACAATAGTAAAGATCATTTTTGAATGTTTCCTAAAAAGCCTTGAAAACTCTAAAAAAACCTTAAAACTCTAAAAAGCCCTAAAATATCTAAAGAGCTCTGAAAAATCAAAAGAGCTATGAAAAACCCTAAAAAGCTCTGAAACAGCTTTAAGTTAATTTTATTTCGTAACACTAGTATCTACTAGATAGGGGATTCGTTAAAGCCAAGTGAAAGTAACTTAATTCTATATAAAAAAAACGATAATAAAAAATTCCCTACAATAGTGAAGATAATTTTTGAATTTTCCTAGAAAACCTTGAAAACTCTAAAAAACCCTGAAAACTCTAAAAAGCCCTAGAATGTCTAAAGAGCTTTGAAAATTCAAAAGAGCTCTGAAAAACTCTAAAGCTCTGAAAAAGCTTTAATGTAATTATATTCCGTAGCACTAGTATCTATTAGCTAGGAGAATCGTTAAAGAATGATACTAACAAATTCCCAACAAAAGTGAAGATCATCTTCCAATGTTTCCCTAAAATCCTTGAAAACTCTATAAAAGCTTGAAAACTCTAAAAAGTCCTAATAAAAATCAAAAGAGCCCTGAAAAAGTAAAGAGCTCTTAAAAACTCTAAAAATCTGTGAAAAGTTTAATTATATCCCGTAGCACTGGTATCTACCATCTAGAGGATTCGTTAAAGAATGATACTAAAAAATTCCCAACAATGGTGAAGGTCATCTTTGAATGTTTCCTTAAAAGCCATGAAAACTTTATAAAACCTTAGAACTCTTAAAAGGCCTAAAAAAATCTAAAGAGCTTTGAAAAACTCTAAAAAGCTCTGGATAGCTTTAATTTAATTATATCCCGTAGCACTGGTATCTACCAGCTAGGGGATTCGTTAAAGAATGATACTAACCAATTTCCAACAATTGTGAAGATTATCTTTGAATGTTTACTAAAAAGCCTTGAAAACTCGATAAAACCCTGAAAACTCTAAAAAGCCCTAAAAAAAATAATCTAAAGAGCCCTGAAAAACCAAAGAACTCTGATAACCTCTAAAAAGCTCTAAAAAGCTTCAATTTTATTATATTCTGTAACACTGGAATCTACTAGCTAAAAGATCCGTTAAATCCAAATGAAAGTAACTTAATTCTTTATAAAGAATGATACAAACAAATTCTCTACAATAGTGAAGATCATTTTTGAATGTTTCCTAAAAAGCCTTGAAAACTCTAAAAAATCCTGAGAACTCTAACAAGCTCTGAAAAATCAAAAGAGCTATGAAAAACCCTAAAAAGCTCTGAAAAAGCTATAAGTTAATTATATTTCGTAGCACTAGTATCGACTAGCTAGGGGATTCATTAAAGCCAAGTGAAAGTAACTTAATTCTTTATAAAAAAACGATACTAACAAATTCGCTACAATAGTGAAGATCATTTTTGAATTTTTCGTAAAAAGCCTTGAAAACTCTAAAAAAACCCTGAAAACTATAAAAACCCTTAAAATATCTAAAGAGCTCTAAAAAAATCAAAAGAGCTCATAAAAACTCTAAACCTCTGAAAAGGCTTTAAGGTAATTATATTTCGTAACACTAGTATCTATTAGCTAGCAGATTCGTTAAAGAATGATACTAACAAATTTCGAACAATAGTGAAGATCATCTTTGAATGTTTCTTAAATAGCCTTGAAAATTCTATAAAACCCTAAAGACTCTAAAAAGCCCTAAAAAAATAAATCTAAAGAGCCCTGAAAAACTTAAGAACTCTGACAACCTCTAAAAAGCTCTGAAAAGCTTCAACTTAATAATATTCTGTAGCACTGGAATCTACTAGCTACAAATTCGTTAAATCCCAATGAAAGTAACTTAATTCTTTATAAAGAATGATACAAACAAATTCTTTACAATTGTGAAGATCATTTTTGAATGTTTCCTAAAAAGCCTTGAAAACTCTAAAAAAACCTGAAAACTCAAAAAAGCCCTAAAATATCTAAAGAGCTGTGAAAAATCAAAAGAGCTATGAAAAACCCTAAAAAGCTCTGAAAAAGCTTTAAGTTAATTATATTTCGTAGCACTAGTATCTACTATCTAGGGGATTCGTTAAAGCCAAGTGAAAGTAACTTAATTCTTTATAAAAGAAATGATACTAACAAATTCCCTACAATAGTGAAGATCATTTTTGAATGTTTCCTAAAAAGCCTTGAAAACTCAATAAAACCTTGAAAACTCTAAAAAGTCCTAAAAAAAATCTAAAGAGCCCTGAAAAAGTAAAGAGCTCTGAAAAACTCTAAAAAGATGTGAAAAGTTTAAATATATCCCATAGCACTGGTATCTACCAGCTAGGGGATTCGTTAAAGAATGATACTAACAAATTTAAAACAATAGGGAAGATCATTTTTGAATGTTTCCTAAAAAGCCTTGAAAACTCTATAAAACCCTGAAAACTCTAAAAAGCCCTAAAAAAAAATCTAAAGAGCCCTGAAAAACTAAAGAGCTCTTATAACCTATAAAAAGCTCAGAAAAGCTTTTATTTAATTATCTTCTGTGGCAATGGAATCTACTAGCTAAAAGATTCGTTAAATCCAAATGAAAGTAACTTAATTCTTTATAAAGAATGATACAAACAAATTCTCTACAATTGTGAAGATCATTTTTGAATGTTTCCTAAAAAGCCTTGAAAACTCTAAAAAACCCAGAAAACTCTAAAAAGCCTTAAAATATCTAAAGAGCTCCGAAAAACTCTAAAGCTCTGAAAAAATTTAAGGTAATTATATTTCGTAGCACTAGTATCTATTAGCTAGGAGATTCGTTAAAGAATGATAATAACAAATTCCCAACAATAGTGAAGATAATCTTTCAATGTTTCCTAAAAATCCTTGAAAACTCTACAAATCCTTGAAAACTCTAAAAAGTCCTAAAAAAAATCTAAAGATCCCTGAAAAAGTAAAGAGCTCTGAAAAACTCTAAAAAGCTGTGAAAAGTTTAATTATATCCTGTAGCACTGGTAGCTACTAGCTAGAGGATTCGTTAAACAATGATACTAACAAATTCCCAACAATGGTGAAAATCATCTTTGAATGTTTCCTAAAAAGTCTTGAAAACTTTATAAAACCCTGAGAACTCTTAAAGGGCCTAAAAAAAAAAAAGCTCTGAAAAAATCTAAAAAGCTCTGGAAAGCTTCAATTTAATTATATTCTGTAGCACTGGAATCTACTAGATAAAAGATTCGTTAAAGAATGATACAAACAAATTCTCTACAATAGTGAAGATCAATTTTGAATGTTTCCTAAAAAGCCTTGAAAACTCTAAAAAAAACTGAAAACTCTAAAAAGCCCTAAAATATCCAAAGAGCTCTGAAAAATCAAAAGAGCTATGAAAAACCCTAAAAAGCTCTGAAAAAGCTTTAAGTTAATTATATTTCGTAGCACTAGTATCTACTAGATAGGGGATTCGTTAAAGCCAAGTGAAAGTAACTTAATTCTTTATAAAAGAAACGATACTAACAAATTCCCTACAATAGTGAAGATCATTTTTGAATGTTTCCTAAAAAGCCTCAAAAACTCAATAAAACCTTGAAAACTCTAAAAAGTCCAAAAAAATATCTAAAGAGCCCTGAAAAAGTAAAGAGCTCTGAAAAACTCTAAAATGATGTGAAAAGTTTAATTATATCCCTTATCACTGGTATCTACCAGCTATAGGATTCGTTAAAGAATGATACTAACAAATTCCCAACAATGGTGAAGATCATCTTGGAATGTTTCCTCAAAAGCGTTGAAAACTATATAAAACCCTGAGAACTCTTAAAAGGCCTAAAAAAATCTAAAGAGCTCTGAAAAACTCTAAAAAGCTCTGGAAGTCTTTAATTTAATTATATCCCGTAGCACTTGTATCTACCAGCTAGGATATTCGTTAAAGAATGATACTAACAAATTTCAAACAATAGCGAAGATCATCTTTGAATGTTTCCTAAAAAGCCTTGAAAACTTTATAAAACCCTGAAAACTCTAAAAAGACCTAAAAATATATATCTAAAGAGCTCTGAAAAACTAAAGAACTCTTATAACCTATAAAAAGCTCTGAAAAGCTTTTATTTAATTATATTCTGTAGCACTGGAATCTACTAGCTAAAAGATTCGTTAAATCCAAATGAAAATAACTTAATTCTTTATAAAGAATGATACAAACAAATTCACTATAATTGTGAAGATCATTTTTGAATGTTTCCTAAAAAGCCTTGAAAACTCTAAAAAAACCGGACAACTCTAAAAAGCCTTAAAATATCTAAAGGGCTCTGAAAAACGCTAAAGCTCTGAAAAAGATTTAAGGTAATTATATTTCGTAGAGCTAGTATCTATTAGCTAGGAGATTCGTCAAAGAATGATAATAACAAATTCCCAACAATAGTGAAGATAATCTTTCAATGTTTCCTAAAAATCCTTGAAAACTCTAAAAAGTCTTTAAAAAAATCTAAAGATCCTTTAAAAAGTAAAGAGCTCTGAAAAACTCTAAAAAGCTGTGAAAAGTTTAAATATATCTTGTAGCACTGGTAGCTACCAGCTAGAGGATTCGTTAAAGAATGATACTAACAAATTCCCAACAATGGTGAAGATCATCTTTGAATGTTTCCTCAAAAGCGTTGAAAACTATATAAAACCCTGAGAACTCTTAAAAGGCCTAAAAAAAATATCTAAAGAGCCCTGAAAAACTAAAGAGCTCTTATAACCTATAAAAAGCTCTGAAAAGCTTTTATTTAGTTATATTATGTAGCACTGGAATCTACTAGCTAAAAGATTCGTTTAATCCAGATGAAAGTAACTTAATTCTTTGTAGAGAATGATACAAACAAATTCTCTACAATTGTGAAAATCTAAAAAGCCTTGAAAACTCTAAAAAAACCTGAAAACTCTAAAAAGCCCTAAAATATCTAAAGAGCTCTTAAAAATCAAAAGAGCTCTGAAAAACCCTAAAAAGCTATGAAAAAGCTTTAAGTTAATTATATTTCGTAGCACTAGTATCTACTTGCTAGGGGATTCGTTAAAGCAAAGTGAAAGTAACTTAATTCTTTATATAAAAAAACGATACTAACTAATTCCCTACAATAGTGAAGATCATTTTTGAATGTTTCCTAAAAAGCCTTTAAAACTCTAAAAAGCCCTAGAATATCTAAAGAGCTCTGAAAAATCAAAAGAGCTCTTAAAAACTCAAAAGCTCTGAAAAAGTTTTAAGGTAATTATATTTCGTAGCACTAGTATCTATTAGCTAGGAGATTCATTAAATAATGATACTAACAAATTCCCAACAATAGTGAAGATCATTTTTGAATGTTTCCTACAAAACCTTGAAGACTCTATAAAACCTTGAAAACTATAAAAGCCTTAAAAGAAATCTAAAGAGCCCTGAAAAATTAAAGAGCTCTGAAAAACTCTAAAAAGCTGTGAATTTTTTTAATTTAATTATATCCCGTAGCATTGGTATCTACCAGCTAGAGGATTCGTTAAAGAATAATACTAACAAATTTACAACAATACTGAAGATCATCTTTAAATTTTTCCTAAAAAGCCATGAAAACTCTATAAAACTCTGAAAACTCAAAAAAGCCCTGGAAAAAAAATAATCTAAAGAGCTCTTAAAACCTCTAAAAAGCTCTGAAAAGCTTCAATTTAATTATATTCTGTAGCATTGGAATCTACTAGCTGAAAGATTCGTTAAATCAAAATGAAAGTAACTTAATTCTTTATAAAGAATGATACATACAAATTCTCTACAATAGTGAAGATCATTTTTGAATATTTCCTAAAAAGCCTTGAAAACTCTAAAAAAACTTGAAAACTCTAAAAAGCCCTAATATCCAAAGATCTCTGAAAAATCAAAAGAGCTATGAAAAACCCTAAAAAGCTCTGAAAAAGCTTTAAGTTAATTATATTTCGTAGCACTAGTATCTACTATCTAGGGGATTCGTTAAAGCCAAGTGAAAGTAACTTAATTCTTTATAAAAGAAATGATACCAACAAATTCCCTACAATAGTGAAGATCATTTTTGAATGTTTCCTAAAGAGCCTTGAAAACTCTAAAAAGCCCTAGAATATCTAAAGAGCTCTGAAAAATCAAAAGAGCTCTTAAATACTCAAAAGCTCTGAAAAAGCTTTAAGGTAATTATATTTCGTAGCACTAGTATCTATTAGCTAAGAGATTCATTAAATAATGATACTAACAAATTCCCAACAATAGTGAACATCATCTTTGAATGTTTCCTACAAAACCTTGAAAACTCTAAAAGCCCTAAAAAAAATCTAAAGAGCCCTGAAAAACTAAAGAGCTCTTAAAACCTCTAAAAAGCTCTGAAAAGTTTCAATTTAATTATATTCTGTAGCATTGAAATCTATTAGCTAAAAGATTCGTTAAATCCAAATGAAAGTAACTTAATTCTTTATAAAGAATGATACAGACAAATTCTCTACAATAGTGAAGATCATTTTTTAATGTTTCCTAAAAAGCCTTGAAAACTCTAAAAAAACTTGAAGGCTCTAAAAAGACCTAAAATATCCAAAGAGCTCTGAAAAATAAAAAGAGCTATGAAAAACCCTAAAAAGATCTGAAAAAGCTTTAAGTTAATTATATTTCGTAGCACTAGTATCTACTAGCTAGGGGATTCGTGAAAGCCAAGTGAAAGTAACTTAATTCTTTATAAAAGAAACGACACCAACAAATTCCCTACAATAGTGAAGATCAATTTCTAATGTTTCCTAAAAATCCTCGAAAACTCAATAAAACCTTGAACACTCTAAAAAGTCCTAAAAAAAAACTATAGAGCCTTGAATATGTAAAGAGCTCTGAAAAACTATAAATAGATGTGAAAAGTTTAATTATATACCGTAGCACTGGTATCTACCAGCTGTAGGATTCGTTAAAGAATGATACTAACAAATTCCCAACAATGGTGAAGAT
>JAJJMB010004091.1:3307-19132 GCA_023531105.1 Papaver atlanticum | reverse complement strand
AAACGATACTAACAAATTCCCTACAATAGTGAAGATCATTTTTGAATACTTCCTAAAAATCCTTGAACACTCTAAAAACCCCTGAAAACTCTAAAAAGCCCTAGAATATCTAAAGACCTATGAAAAATCAAAATTGCTCTTAAAAACTCTAAATCTATGAAAAAATTTAAGTTAATTATATTTCGTAGCACTAGTATCTATTAGCTAAGAGATTCGTTAAAGAATGATACTAATAAATTCCCAACAATAGTGAAGAGCATCTTTGAATGTTTCCTAAAAAGCCTTGAAAACTCTATAAAACCTTGAAAACCTCTAAAAAGCTCTGACAAGCTTCAATTTAATTATATTCTGTAGCACTTGAATTTACTAGCTAAAAGATTCATTTAATCAAAATGAAAGTAACTTCATTCTTTATAAAGAATGATTCAAACAAATTCTCTACAATAGTGAAGAACATTTTCGAAAGTTTCCTAAAAAGCCTTTAAAACTCTAAAAAAACTTAAAACTCTAAAAAGCCCTAAAATATCTAAAGAGCTCTGAAAAACCCTAAAAAGCTCAAAAAAAGCTTTAAGTTAATTATATTTCGTGGCACTAGTATATACCAGCTAGGGGATTCGTAAAAGCCAAGTGAAAGTAACTTAATTCTTTATAAAAACGATACTAACAAATTCCCTACAATAGTGAAGATCATTTTTGAATGTTATCTAAAAAGCCTTGAAAACTCTAAAAAACCCTGAAAACTTTAAAAAGACCAAGAATATCTAAAGAGCTATGAAAAATCAAAAGAGCTCTGAAAAACTCTAAATCTCTGAAAAAGCTTTAAGTTAATTATATTTCTTAGCACTAGTATCTATTAGCTAGGAGATTCGTTAAAGAATGATACTAACAAATTCCCAACAATATTGAAGAGCATCTTTGAATGTTTTCTAAAAAGCCTTTAAAACTATATAAAACCTTGAGAACTCTATAAAACCTTGAGAACTCTCAAAAGTCCAAAAAATAATCTAAAGAGCCCTGAAAAATTAAAGAGCTCGGAAAAACTCTAAGAAGCTGTGAAAAGTTTAATTATATCCCGTAGCACTGGTATCTACCAACTAGAGGATTCGTTAAAGAATGATACTAACAAATTCCGAACAATGCTGAAGATCATCTTTGAATGTTTCCTAAAAAGCCTTGAAAACTCTAAAAAAACCCTGAAAACTCTAAAAAGCCCTAGAATATCTAAAGAGCTCTGAAAAATCAAAAGAGCTATGAAAAACCCTAAAAAGTGCTAAAAAAGCTTTAAGTTAATTATATTTCGTAGCACTAATATCTACTAGCTTTGGGATTCGTTAAAGCCAAGTGAAAGTAACTTAATTCTTTATAATAAAAAAATGATACTAACAAATTCCCTACAATAGTGAAGATCATTTTTGAATGTTTATTAAAAAGTCTTGAAGACTCTAAAAACCCCTGAAAACTCTATAAAGCCATAGAATATCTAAAGAGCTCTGCAAAATCAAAAGAGCTCTTAAAAACTCTAAAGCTCTGAAAAAGCTATAAGGTAATTATATATCGTAGCACTAGTTTCAATTAGCTAGGAGATTCATTAAAGAATGATACTAACAAATTCCCAACAATAGTGAAGATCATCTTTGAATGTTTCCTAAAAACCCTTGAAAACTCTATAAAACCTTGAAAACTCTAAAAAGTTCTAAACAAAATCTAAAGAGGCCTGAAAAATTAAAGAGCTCTGAAAAACTCTAAAAAGCTGTGAAAAGTTTTAATTTAATTATATCTCGTAGCACTGGTATCTACCAGCTAGAGGATTCGTTAAAGAATGATACTAATAAATTTCCAACAATAGTGAAAATCATTTTTTAATGTTTCCTAAAAAGCCTTGAAAACTCTATAAAACCCTGAAAACTCTAAAAAGCCCTGGAAAAAAAATAATCTAAAGAGCCCTGAAAAATCAAAAGAGCTCTGAAAAAGCTTTAAGTTAATTATATTTCGTAGCACTAGTATCTACCAGCTAGGGGATTTGCAAAAGCCAAGTGAAAGTAACTTAATTCTTTATAAAAAAACGATACTAACAAATTCCCTACAATAGTGAAGATCATTTTTGAATGTTTCCTAAAAACCCTTGAAAACTCTAAAAAAACCCTGAAAACTCTAAAAAGCCCTAGAATATCTAAAGAGCTCTGAAAAATCAAAAGAGCTCCTAAAACCCTTAAAAGCTCTGAAAAAACTTTAAGTTAATTATATTTCGTAGCACTAGTATCTACCAGCTAGGGGATTCGTAAAAGCCAAGTGAAAGTAACTTAATTCTTTATAAAATAAACGATACTAACAAATTCCCTACAATAGTAAAGATCATTTTTGAATGTTTCCTAAAAATCCTTAAATACTCTAAAAAACCCTGAAGACTCTAAAAAGCCCTAGAATATCTAAAGAGCTATGAAAAATCAAAAGAGCTCTTAAAAACTCTAAATCTCTGAAAAAACTTTAAGTTAATTATATTTCGTAGCACTGGTATCTATTAGCTAGGAGATTCGTTAAAGAATTATACTAACAAATTCCCAACAATAGTGAAGAGCATCTTTGAATGTTTCCTAAAAAGCCTTGAAAACTCTATAAAACCTTGAAAACTCTAAAAAGTCCTAAATTTTTTTTAAAGATCCCTGAAATAGTAAAGAGCTCTTAAAAACTCTAAAAAGCTGTGAAAAGTGTAATTATATCCCGTAGCACTTGTATCTACCAGCTAGAGGATTCGTTAAAGAATGATACTAACAAATTTCCAGGAATAGTGAAGATCATTTTTTAATGTTTCCTAAAAATCCTTTAAAACCATAAAAAGCCCTGGGGAAAAAATAATCTAAAGAGCCCAGAAAAACGAAAGAGCTCTGAAAACCTCTAAAAAGATCTGAAAAGCTTCAATTTAATTATATTTTGTAGCACTGGAATCTACTAGCTAAAAGATTCATTAAATCCAAATGAAAGTAACTTCATTCTTTATAAAGAATGATACATACAAATTCTCTACAATAGTGAAGATCATTTTTGAATGTTTCCTAAAAAGCCTTGAAAACTCTAAAAAAAACTTAAAACTCTAAAAAGCCCTAAAATATCTATAGAGCTCTGAAAAATCTTAAGAGGTCTGAAAAACCCTAAAAAGCTCTTAAAAAGCTTTAAGTTAATTATATTTCGTAGCACTAGTATCTACAAGCTAGGGGATTCGTAAAAGCCAAGTGAAAGTAACTTAATTCTTTATAAAAAAAACGATACTAACAAATTCCCTACAATAGTGAAGATCATTTTTGAATGTTTCCTAAAAATTCTTGAAAACTCTAAAAAACCCTGAAAACTCTAAAAAGCCCTAAAATATCTAAAGAGCTCTTAAAAACTCTGAAGCTCTTAAAAAGCTTTAAGTTAATTATATTTCATAGCACTAGTATCTATTAGCTAGGAGATTCATTAAAGAATTAAACTAACAAATTCCCAACAATAGTGAAGATCATCATTGAATGTTTCCTAAAAAGCCTTGAAAACTCTAAAAAGTTTTAAAAAAAATCTAAAGAGCTCTGAAAAACTCTAAAAAGCTGTGAAAAGTTTTAATTTAATTATTTCCCGTAGCACTGGTATTTACCAGCTAGAGGATTCGTTAAAGAATGATACTAACAAATTTCCAACAATACTGAAGATCATCTTTGAATGTTTCCTAAAAAGCCTTGAAAACTCTATAAAACCCTGAAAACTCTAAAAAGCCTTAAAAATAAATAAATAAGGAGCCCTGAATAACTAAAGATCTCTGATAACTTCTAAAAAGCTCTGAAAAGCTTAAATTTAATTATATTTTGTAGCACTGGAATCTACTAGCTAAAAGATTCGTTAAATCCAAATGAAAGTAACTTAATTCTTTATAAAGGATGATAAAAACAAATTCTCTACAATAGTGAAGATCATTTTTTAATGTTTCCTAAAAAGCCTTGAAAACTCTAACAAACCTGAAAACTCTAAAAAGCCCTAAAATATCTAAAGAGCTCTGAAAAATCAAAAGGGCTCTGAAAAACTCTAAAGCTCTGAGAAAGCTTTAAGGTAATTATATTTCGTAGCACTAGTATCTACTGGCTAGGGGATTCGTTAAAGCTAAGTGAAAATAACTTAATTCTTTATAAAAACAATACTAACAAATTCCCTACAATAGTGAAGATCATTTTTGAATGTGTCCTAAAAAGCCTTGAAAACTCTAAAAAACCCTGAAAACACTAAAAAGCCCTGGAATATCTAAAGAGCTCTGAAAAACTCTAAAGCTCTTAAAAAGCTTTAAGGTAATTATATTTCATAGCACTAGTATCTATTAGCTAGGAGATTCGTTAAAGAATGATACTAACAAATTCCCAACAATAGTGAAAATCATCTTTAAATGTTTCCTAAAAACCTTGAAAACTCTATAAAACCTTGAAACTCTAAAAAGTCCTAAAAAAAATCTAAAGAGCCCTGAAAAAGTAAGGAGCTTTGAAAAACTCTAAAAAGCTGTGAAAAGTATAATTATACACTAAGAACTCTTATAAGGCCTAAAAAATCTAAAGAGCTCTGAAAAACTTTATAAATCTCTGGAAAGCTTTAATTTAATTATATCCCGTAGAACTTGTATCTACCAGCTAGGGGATTCGTTAAAGAATGATACTAACAAATTTCCAACAATAGTGAAGATAAACTTTGAATGTTTCCTAAAAAGCCTTGAAAACTCTATGAAACCCTGAAAACTCTAAGAATCCCTAAAAAAAATAATCTAGGCAGCCCTGAAAAACAAAAGAGCTCTGAAAATTTCTAAAAAGCTCTGAAAAGCTTCAATTTAATTATATTTTGTAGCACTGAAATCTACTAGCTAAAAGATTCGTTAAATCCAAATGAAAGTAACTAATTCTTCATAAAGAATGATACAAACAAATTCTCTACAATAGTGAAGATCATTTTTGAATGTTTCCTAAAAAGTCTTGAAAACTCTAAAAAACCCTGAAAACTCTAAATAGCCGTAAAATATCTAAAGAGCTCTGAAAAATCCAATGGGCTCTGAAAAAGCTTTAAGGTAATTATATTTCGTAGAACTAGTATCTACTGGCTAGGGGATTCGTTAAAGCAAAGTGAAAATAACTAAATTCTTTATAAAAACGATACTAACAAATTCCCTACAATAGTGAAGATCATTTTTTAATGTTTCCTAAAAAGCTTTGAAAACTCTAAAAAACCCTTAAAACACTAAAAAGCCCTAGAATATCTAAAGAGCTCTGAAAATAAAAAGAGCTCTGAAAAACTCTAAAGCCCTGAAAAAGCTTTAAGTTAATTATATTTCGTAGCACTAGTATCTATTAGCTAGGAGATTCGTTAAAGAATGATACTAACAAATTCCCAACAATAGTGAAGATAATCTTTGAATGTTTCCTAAAAAGCCTTGAAAACTCTATAAAACCTTGAAAACTCAAAAAAGTCCTAAAAAAAATCTAAAGAGCCCTGAAAAAGTAAAGAGCTCTGAAAAACTCTAAAAAGCTGTGAAAAGTTTAATTATACACTGAGAACTCTTAAAAGGCCTAAAAAAATCTAAAGAGCTCTGAAAAACTCTAAAAAGCTCTGGAAAACTTTAATTTAATTATATCCCGTAGCACGGGTATCTACCAACTAGGGGATTCGTTAAAGAATGATACTAACAAATTTCCAACAATAGTGAAATCATCTTTGAATGTTTCCTAAAAAGCCTTGAAAACTCTATAAAACCCTGAAAACTCTAAAAAGCCCTAAAAAAAAAATCTAAGGAGCCCTGAAAAACTAAAAAGCTCTGAAAATTTCTAAAAAGCTCTGAAAAGCTTCAAATTAATTATATTTTGTTGCACTGAAATCTACTAGCTAAAAGATTCGTTAAATCCAAAGGAAAGTAACTAATTCTTCATAAAGAATGATACAAACAAATTCTCTACAATAGTGAAGATCATTTTTGAATGTTTCCTAAAAAGCCTTAAAAACTCTAAAAAACCCTGAAAACTCTAAAAGGCCCTAAAATATCTAAAGAGCTCTGAAAAATAAAAAGGGCTCTGAAAAACTCTAAAGCTCCGAAAAAGCTTTAAGGTAATTATATTTCATAGCACTAGTATCTACTGGCTAGGGGATTCGTTAAAGCCAAGTGAAAATAACTTAATTCTTTATAAAAACGATACTAACAAATTCCCTACAATAGTGAAGATCATTTTTGAATGTTTCCTAAAAAGCCTTGAAAACTCTAAAAAACACTGAAAACACTAAAAAGCCCTAGAATATCTAAAGAGCTCTGAAAAACTCTAAAGCTCTTAAAAAGCTTTATGATAATTATATTTCGTTGTACTAGTATCTATTAGCTAGGAGATTCGTTAAAGAATGATACTAACAAATTCCCAACAATAGTGAAGATCATCTTTGAATGTTTCCTAAAAAGCCTTGAAAACTCTATGAAACCTTGAAAACTCTAAAAAGTCCTAAAAAAAATCTAAAGAGCCCTTAAAATGTAAAGAGCTCTGAAAAACTCTAAAAAGCTGTGAAAAGTTTAATTATACCCTGAGAACTCTTAAAAGGCCTAAAAAAATCTAAAGAGCTCTTAAAAACTCTAAAAAGCTTTGGAAAGCTTTAATTTAATTATATCTCGTAGCACTTGTATCTACCAGCTAGGGGATTCGTTAAAGAATGATACTAACAAATTTCCAACAATAGTGAAGATCATCTTTGAATGTTTCCTTAAAAGCCTTGAAAACTCTATAAAACCCTGAAAACTCTAAAAAGCCCTAAAAAAAACTTAAAGGAGACCTGAAAAACTAAAGAGCTCTGAAAATTTAAAAAAAGCTCTTAAAAGCTTCAATTTAAATATATTTTGTAGCACTGGAATCTACTAGCTAAAAGATTCGTTAAACCCAAAGGAAAGTAACTAATTCTTTATAAAGAATGATACAAACAAATTCTCTACAATAGTGAAGATCATTTTTAAATGTTTCCTAAAAAGCCTTGAAAACTCTAAAAAAACCTGAAAACTCTAAAAATCCCTAAAATATTTAAAGAGCTCTGAAAAATCAAAAGGGCTCTGAAAAACTCTAAAGCTCTAAAAAAGCTTTAAGGTAATTATATTTCGTAGCACTAGTATCTACTGGCTAGGGGATTCGTTAAAGCCAAGTGAAAATAACTTAATTCTTTATAAAAACGATACTAACAAATTCCCTACAATAGTGAAGATCATTTTTGAATGTTTCCTAAAAAGCATTGAAAACTCTAAAAAACCCTGAAAACACAAAAAAAAGCCCTAGAATATGTAAAGAGCTCTGAAAAATCAAAAGAGCTCTAAAAACTCTAAAGCTCTTAAAAAGCTTTAAGGTAATTATATTTCGTTGCACTAGTATCTATTAGCTAGGAGATTCGTTAAAGAATGATACTAAAAAATTCCCAACAATAGTGAAGATCATCTTTGAATGTTTCCTAAAAAGCCTTGAAAACTCTATAAAACCTTGAAAACTCTAAAAAGTCCTAACAAAAATCTAAAGGGCCCTAAAAAAGTAAAGAGCTCTGAAAAACTCTAAAAAGCTGTGAAAAGTTTAATTATACCCTGAGAATTCTTAAAAGGCCTAAAAAAATCTAAAGAGCTCTGAAAAACTCTAAAAAACTCTGGAAAGCTTTAATTTAATTATATTCCGTAGCACTGGTATCTACCAGCTAGGGGATTCGTTAAAGAATGATACTAACAAATTTCCAACAATAGTGAAGATCATCTTTGAATGTTTCCTAAAAATCCTTGAAAACTCTATAAAACCCTGAAAACTCTTAAAAGCCCTAAAAAAAATAATCTAAAGATCCCGGAAAAACTAAAGAGCTCTGAAAACTTCTAAAAAGCTTTTAAAAGCTTCAATTTAATTATATATTGTAGCACTGGAATCTACTAGCTAAAAGATTTGTTTAATCCAAATAAAAGTAACTTAATTCTTTATAAAGAATGATACAAAAAAATTATCAACAATAGTGAAGATCATTTTTGAATGTTTCCTAAAAAGCCTTGAAAACTCTAAAAAAACCTGAAAACTCTAAAAAGCCCTAAAATATCTAAAGAGCTTTGAAAAATCAAAAGGGATCTGAAAAACTATAAAGCTCTGAAAAAGCTTTAAGGTAATTATATTTCGTAGCACTAGTATCTACTGGCTAGGGGATTCGTTAAAGACAAGTGAAAATAACTTAATTCTTTATAAAAACGATACTAACAAATTCCCTACAATAGTGAAGATCATTTTTGAATGTTTCCTAAAAAGCCCTGAAAACTCTAAAAAACCCTGAAAACACTAAAAAACCCTAGAATATCTAAAGAGCTCTGAAAAATCAAAAGGGCTCTGAAAAACTCTAAAACTCTGAAAAAGCTTTAAGTTAATTATATTTCGTAGCACTAGTATCTATTAGCTAGGAGATTAGTTAAAGAATGATACTAACAAATTCCCAACAATAGTGAAGATAATCTTTGAATGTTTCCTAAAAAGCCTTGAAAACTCTATAAAACCTTGAAAACTCTAAAAAGTCCTAAAAAAAATCTAAAGATCCCTATAAAAGTAAGGAGCTCTGAAAAACTCAAAAAAGCTGTGAAAAGTTTAATTATACCCTAAGAACTCTTGAAAGGCCTAAAAAAATCTAAAGAGCTCTGAAAAACTCTAAAAAGCTCTGGAAAGCTTTAATTTAATTATATCCCGTAGCACTGGTATCTAACAGCTAGGGGATTCGTTAAAGAATAATACTAACAAATTTCCAACAATAGTGAAGATCATCTTTGAATGTTTCCTAAAAAGCCGTAAAATTCTAATAACCCTGAAAACACTAAAAAGCCCTAGAATAGCAAAAGAGCTCTGAAAAATCAAAAGAGCTCTGAAAAACTCTAAAGCCCTGAAAAAGCTTTAAGATAATTATATTTCGTAGCACTATTATATATTAGCTAGGAGATTCGTTAAAGAATGATACTAACAAATTCCCAACAATAGTGAAGATAATCTTTGAATGTTTCCTGAAAAGCCTTGAAAACTCAAGAAAACCTTTAAAACTCTAAAAAGTCCTAAAAAAAATCTAAAGAGCCCTGAAAAAGTAAGGAGCTCTGAAAAACTCTAATAAGCTGCGAAAAGTTTAATTATACCCTGAGAACTATTAAAAGGCCTAAAAAAAATCTAAAGAGCTCTAATAAACTCTAAAAAGCTTTGGAAAGCTTTAATTTAATTATATTCCGTAGCACTGGTATCTACCAGCTAGGGGATTCGTTAAAGAATTATATTAATAAATTTCCAACAATAGTGAAGATCATCTTTGAATGTTTCCTAAAAAGCCTTGAAAACTTTAAAAAATCCTGAAAACACTAAAAAGCCCTAGAATATCTTAAGAGCTCTGAAAAATCAAAAGAGCTCTGAAAAACTCTAAAGCCCAGAAAAAGCTTTAAGGTAATTATATTTCGTAGCACTAGTCTCTATTAGCTAGGAGATTGTTTAAAGAATGATACTAACAAATTCCCAACAATAGTGTAGATCATCTTTGAATGTTTCCGAAAAAGCCTTGAAAACTCTATAAAACCTTGAAAACTCTAAAAAGTCCTAAAAAAAATCTAAAGTGCCCTGAAAAAGTAAAGAGCTCTAAAAAACTCTAAAAAGATGTGAAAAGTTTAATTATACACTGAGAACTCTTAAAAGTTCTAAAAAAATCTAAAGAGCTCTGAAAAACTCTCAAAAGCTCTGGAAAGCTTTAATTTAATTTTATCCCGTAGCACTTGTATCTACCAGCTAGGGGATTCGTTAAAGAATGATACTAACAAATTTCCAACAATAGTGAAGATCATCTTATAATGTTTCCTAAAAAGCTTTGAAAACTCTAAAAAACCTTTAAAATTCTAAAAAGCCCTAAAATATCTAAAGAGCTCTGAAAAATCAAAAGGGCTTCTAAAAACTCTAAAGCTCTGAAAAAGCTTTAAGGTAATTAAATTTCGTAGCACTAGTATCTACTGGCTAGGGGATTCATTAAACCCAAGTTAAAATAACTTAATTCTTTATAAAAACGATATTAACAAATTCCCTACAATAGTGAAGATCATTTTTTAATGTTTCCCAAAAAGCCTTTGAAACTCTAAAAAACCCTGAAAACTCTAAAAAGAACTAAAATATCTAAAGAGCTCTGAAAAACTCTAAATCTCTGAAAAAGCTTTAAGTTAATTATATTTCGTAGCAATAGTATCTATTAGCTAGGAGATTCGTTAAAGAATTATACTAACAAATTCCCAACAATAGTGAAGAACATCTTTGAATGTTTCCTAAAAAGCCTTGAAAATTCTATAAAACCTTGAAAACACTAAAAACCCTAGAATATCTAAAGAGCATCTTTGAAAGTAACTTAATTCTTTATAAAGAATGATACAAAAAAATTCTATACAATAGTTAAGATCATTTTTGAATGTTTCCAAAAAAGCCATTAAAACTCTAGAAAACCCATAAAATACTAAAAAGCCCTAGAATATCTAAAGAGCTATGAAAAATCAAAAGAGCTCTGAAAAACACTAAAGCTCTGAAAAAGCTTTAAGGTAATTATATTTCGTAGCACTAGTATCTATTAGCTAGGAGATTCGTTAAAGAATGATACTAACAAATTCCCAAAAATAGTGAAGATAATCTTTGAATGTTTCCTAAAAAGCCTTGAAAACTCTAGAAAACCTTGAAAATTCTAAAAAGTCCTAAAAAAAATCTAAAGAGCCCTGAAAAAGTAAGGAGCTCTGAAAAACTCTAAAAAGCTGTGAAAAGTTTAATTATACCCTGAGAACTCTTAAAAGGCCTAAAAAATCTAAAGAGCTCTGAAAAACTCTCAAAAGCTCTGGAAAGCTTTAATTTAATTATATCTCGTAGCACTTGTATCTACAAGCTATGGGATTTGTTAAAGAATGATACTAACAAATTTCCAACAATAGTGAAGATCATCTTTGAATGTTTCCTAAAAAGCCTTGAAAACTCTAAAAAGCCCTAAAAAAAATCTAAGCAGCCCTAAAAAACTAAAGAGCTCTGAAAAGCTTAAATTTAATTATATTTTGTAGCACTGGAATCTACCAGCTAAAAGATTCGTTAAATCCAAAGGAAAGTAACTAATTCTTCATAAAGAATGATACAAACAAATTCTCTACAATAGTGAAGATCATTTTTGAATGTTTCCTGAAAAGCCTTGAAAACTCTAAAAAAAACCCAAAACTATAAAAATCCCTTAAATATCTAAAGAACTCTGAAAAATCAAAAAGACTTCTTAAAACTCTAAAGCTCTGAAAAAGCTTTAAGGTAATTATATTTCGTAGCACTAGTATCTACTGGCTAGGGGATTCGTTAAAGCCAAGTGAAAATAACTTAATTCTTTATAAAAACGATACTAACAAATTCCCTACAATAGTGAAGATCATTTTTGAATGTTTCCTAAAAACCTTGAAAACTCTAAAAAACCCTGAAAAAACTAAAAAGCCCTAGAATATCTAAAGAGCTATGAAAAATAATAAGAGCTCTGAAAAACTCTAAGGCTCTGAAAAAGCTTTAAGGTAATTATATTTCGTAGCACTAGTATCTATTAGCTTGGAGATTCGTTAAAGAATGATACTAAAAAATTACCAACAATAATGAAGATAATCTTTGAATGTTTCCTAAAAAGCCTTGAAAACTCTAGAAAACCTTGAAAACTCTAAAAATTCCTAAACAAAATCTAAAGAGCCCTGAAAAAGTAAGGAGCTCTGAAAAACTCTAAAAAGCTGTGAAAAGTTTAATTATACCCTGAGAACTCTTAAAAGGCCTAAAAAAATCTAAAGAGCTCTGAAAAACTCTAAAAAGCTCAGGATAACTTTAATTTAATTATATCCCGTAGCACTGGTATCTAACAGCTAGGGGATTCGTTAAAGAATGATACTAACAAATTTACAACAATAGTGAAGATCATCTTTGAATGTTTCCTAAAAAGCCTTGATAACTTTAAAAAACCCTGAATACATTAAAAATCCCTAGAATATCTAAAGAGCTCTTAAAAATTCTAAAGCCCTGAAAAAGCTTTAAGGTAATTATATTTCGTAGCACTAGTATCTATTATCTAGGAGATTCGTTAAAGAATGATACTAACAAATTCCCAACAATAGTGAAGATAATCTTTGAATGTTTCCTAAAAAGCCTTGAAAACTCTATAAAACCTTGAAAACTCTACAAAGTCCTGAAAAAAATCTAAAGAGCCCTGAAAAAGTAAAGAGCTCTGAAAAACTCTAAAAAGCTGTGAAAAGTTTAATCATACACTGAGAACTCTTAAAAGGTCTAAAAAAATCTAAAGAGCTCTGAAAAACTCTAAAAAGCTCTTGAAAGCTTTAATTTAATTATATCCCGTAGCACTTGTATCTAACAGCTAGGGGATTTGTTAAAGAATGATACTAACAAATTTCCAACAATAGTGAAGATCATCTTTGAATGTTTCCTAAAAAGCCTTGAAAACTCTATAAAACCCTGAAATTTCTAAAAAGCCCTAAAAAAAATCTAAGCAGCCCTAAAAAACTAAAGAGCTCTAAAAAGCTTAAATTTAATTATTTTTTGTAGCACTGGAATCTACCAGCTAAAAGATTACATAAATCCAAAGGAAAGTAACTAATTCTTCATAAAGAATGATACAAACAAATTCTCTACAATAGTGAAGATCATTTTTGAATGTTTCCTGAAAAGCCTTGAAAACTCTAAAAAACCCTGAAAACTATAAAAATCCCTAAAATATCTAAAGAGCTCTGAAAAATCAAAAGGACTTCTTAAAACTCTAAAGCTCTGAAAAAGCTTTAAGGTAATTATATTTCGTAGCACTAGTATCTACTGGCTAGGGGATTCGTTAAAGCCAAGTGAAAATAACTCAATTCTTTATAAAAACGATACTAATAAATTCCCTACAATAGTGAAGATCATTTTTGAATGTTTCCTAAAAACCTTGAAAACTCTAAAAAACCCTGAAAAAACTAAAAAGCCCTAGAATATCTAAAGAGCTATGAAAAATAATAAGAGCTCTGAAAAACTCTAAGGCTCTGAAAAAGCTTTAAGGTAATTATATTTTGTAGCACTAGTATCTATTAGCTTGGAGATTCGTTAAAGAATGATACTAAAAAATTACCAACAATAGTGAAGATAATCTTTGAATGTTTCCTAAAAAGCCTTGAAAACTCTAGAAAACCTTGAAAACTCTAAAAATTCCTAAAAAAAAATCTAAAGAGCCCTGAAAAAGTGAGCTCTGAAAAACTCTAAAAAGCTGTGAAAAGTTTAATTATACCCTGAGAACTCTTAAAAGGCCTAAAAAAATCTAAAGAGCTCTGAAAAACTCTAAAAAGCTCTGGAAAGCTTTAATTTAATTATATCCCGTAGCACTGGTATCTACCAGCTAGGGGATTTGTTAAAGAATGATAATAACAAATTTCCAACAATAGTGAAGATCATCTTTGAATGTTTTCTAAAAAGCCTTGAAAACTCTATAAAACCCTGAAAACTCTAAAAAGCCCTATAAAAAAAATCTAAGGAGCCCTCAAAAACTAAAGAGCTCTGAAAATTTATAAAAAGCTCTGAAAAGCTTCAATTTAATTATATTTTGTAACACTGGAATCTACTGGCTAAAAGATTCATTAAATCAAAAGGAAAGTAACTAATTCTTTATAAATAATGATACAAACCAATTCTCTACTATAGTGAAGTTCATTTTTGAATGCTTCCTAAAAAGCCTTGAAAACTCTAAAAAAACCTGAAAACTCTAAAAAGCCCTAAAATATCTAAAGAGCTCTGAAAAATCAAAAGGGCTCTGAAAAATTCTAAAGCTCTGAAAAAGCTTTAAGGTAATTATATTTCGTAGCACTAGTATCTACTGGCTAGGGGATTCGTTAAAGCCAAGTGAAAATAACTTAATTCTTTATAAAACGATACTAACAAATTCCCTACAATAGTGAAGATCATTTCTGAATGTTTCCTAAAAAGCCTTGAAAACTCTAAAAAACCCTGAAAACACTAAAAAGCCCTAGAATATCTAAAGAGCTCAGAAAAATCAAAAGAACTCTGAAAAACTCTAAAGCACTTAAAAAGCTTTAAGGTAATTATATTTCGTTGCACTAGTATCTATTAGCTAGGATATTCGTTAAAGAATGATACTAAAAAAATTCCCAACAATAGTGAAGATCATCTTTGAATGTTTCCTAGAAAGCCTTGAAAACTATATGAAACCTTGAAAATTCTAAAAGGTCCTAAAAAAATCTAAAGAGCCCTGAAAAAGTAAAGATCTCTGAAAAACTCTAAAAAGCTGTGATAACTTTAATTATACACTTAGAACTCTTAAAAGTCCTAAAAAAATCTAAAGAGCTCTTAAAAACTCTAAAAAGCTCTGGAAAGGTTTAATTTAATTATATCCCGTAGCACTGGTATCTACCAACTAGGGGATTCGTTAAAGAATGATACTAACAAATTTCCAACAATAGTAAAGATCATCTTTGAATGTTTCCTAAAAATCCTTGAAAACTCTATAAAACCCTGAAAACTCTAAAAAGCCCTAAAAAAAAAAAACTAAAGAACCCTGAAAAACTAAAGAGCTCTTAAAACTTCTAAAAAGCTCTGAAAAGCTTCAATTTAATTATATTTTGTAGCACTGGAATCTACTAGCTAAAAGATTCGTTAAATCCAAATGAAAGTAACTTAATTCTTTATAAAGAATGATACAAACAAATTCTCTACACTAGTGAAGATCATTTTTTAATGTTTCCTAAAAAGCCTTGGAAACTCTAAAAAAACCTGAAAACTCTAAAAAGTCCTAAAATATCTAAATAGCTCTGAAAAATCAAAAGGGCTCTGAAAAACTCTAAAGCTCTTAAAAAGCTTTAAGGTAATTATATTTCGTAGCACTTGTATCTACTGGCTAGGGGATTCGTTAAAGCCAAGTGAAAATAACTTAATTCTTTATAAAAACGATACTAACAAATTCCCTACAATAGTGAAGATCATTTTTGAATGTTTCCTAAAAAGCCTTGAAAACTCAAAAAAACCCTGAAAACACTAAAAAGCCCTAGAATATCAAAAGAGCTATGAAAAATCAAAAGAGCTCTGAAAAACTCTAAAGCTCTGAAAAAGCTTTAAGGTAATTATATTTCGTTGCACTTGTATCTATTAGCTAGGAGATTTGTTAAAGAATGATACTAAAAAATTCCCAAAATTAGTGAAGATAATCTTTGAATGTTTCCTAAAAAGCCTTGAAAACTCTAGAAAACCTTGAAAACTCTAAAAAGTCCTAAAAAAAATCTAAAGAGCCCTGATAAAGTAAGGAGCTCTGAAAAACTCAAAAAAGCTGTGAAAAGTTTAATTATACCCTGAGAACTCTTAAAATGCCTAAAAAAATCTAAAGAGCTCTGAAAAATTCTAAAAAGCTCTGGAAAGCTTTAATTTAATTATATCCCGTAGCACTGGTATCTACTATCTAGGGGATTCGTAAAAGAATGATACAAACAAATTTCCGACAATAGTGAAGATCATCTTTGAATGTTTCCTAAAAAGCCTTGAAAACTTTAAAAAACCCTGAAAACACTAAAAAGCCCTAGAATATCTAAAGAGCTCTGAAAAATTCTGAAGCCCTGAAAAAGCTTTAAGGTAATTATATTTCGTAGCACTAGTATAATTTAGCTAGGAGATTCGTTAAAGAATGATACTAACAAATTCCCAACAATATTGAAGATCAACTTTGAATGTTCCTAAAAAGCCTTGAAAACTCTAGAAAACCTTGAAAACTCTAAAAAGTCCTAAAAAAAATCTAAAGATCCCT
>JAJJMB010004086.1:0-34604 GCA_023531105.1 Papaver atlanticum | reverse complement strand
TTTTTTGTGGGTATGTAGAGCATGGTAATAAGAACATATCCCCAAAATATTAGTGTCAAATACGCTACCTTTTGGTTTTTGTACGAAAAATATTGTCTAAAGTGTGAGATAGTGTGAATATAAAAGTGTGAGAGGATCCTCCCTCTAAGAAAAATACTTAAAAATTAATAATATTTTAATAAAAAGGAAAAAGTATATAAAAAAATGTTTTTGGAAATAATAATAAAAATATAAAGACAAGAAAACTAAATAATAATAATAAATTAATAGAAATTAAAAAATAATAAATAAGATAAAAAACAACGATACCATTTGTTTCTTGAAGCGACTCAAAAATTGCATGGAAAACAATGATGCACATAGTGATCAGGACAACTTTTTTTTTTATAGGATAGGTGTTGCTATCCAAAAAGGGTTGGTGCCCAGTTTGTCGCTCGGCTACCAACCAACTCATTGTAACATTTGATCCGTTGTTTTCTGATAAAGCCCTTTGAGGCATCTTATGAAAAATAGTAAAACATTTAATAATAATAAATAATGTATAAAAAGAATAAGATGAATATAAGATTCTGTAATAATAAAAACTAAAAAGACCAAAAATTATATAATAGTAATGACAATAGAGAAACAATTTTCGAAAAACTTATAATAAGAAAAACAATATAAAAAATAAATAGGGAAAGGTCTCCGGTGATTTTTCCGGGAGTTGGAAACCAGATTCATTCGTCGGACAATCCTGTAAGTTCTTCTCATAGTTTTGTTCCTTTCCTCTCCCTATTATTTTCACCTCGATTTACTCATTTGAATGGTACCCTTCTCGTTACCATCCCTTTTCGCATCATCGAGTTGTTTTTAGGGTATTTCTCAACTTTTCCATGGTTTTGCAGAAGCCATGTCTAGATTCACCAGATCCTGTACATCGTCTTCATCCCAAACCTCATCACCATCTCCAAACCCATCACATGTTCATCTTCAGGACAATGTGGTCACTTCGACCCCTGGTATAAGATCTTCTTCATCATCTCAACCTGTGGCTGATGAATCTGACTTCCTAAAAGGCAACCTTCATTGTCCTTTCAAAAAAATTGATGAGTGTCGACATGGTGTTGCAAGTATGGGCTTTGCTAAAACCTACCTTATTCGACATATTCATAATAAACACTTATTCTTTGATGACAATAAGAATATTTGTAAAGAATGAATAGCCAGTGATTTAACCGTCTATGTTGCTTGGGAAAGGGTTTTGCTGAAGCTGAAGTTACGGTCATATAGCACACACGCCTGGAAAAAACCTTGCGAAGACCATGAGGGGGACATTATCCCTGGGCCTTTGAATGGTATTTCTGCAGATTTCCTTAACCATGGTATTGATAAACCAATCATTGAGACTTATGTTGCGGAGACCAATGCAAAAGTGGATTCCTCTACCTCCCTCTCTTTAGACTTTCTCAACACAGTCTTTCATAGAAAATTCTCGACCAACGCTAGCATCCCACCCCCATTGCAAGTTACTTTTCTCCAGGACTCTGAAATCCCGTCTCGATAAGGTTTTAGTCAATCCCATGGCACTCTCCACCTGGCTGCAGTTACTGTTATTTCCTATTTGTATTCTTAACTTGTATATCCCTATGTGTATGACTGAAGAGAAGCCTAGCACTAGGAAAAGATTGCAAATAGCTTCAATAAATCATGCTCTTTCCAGCTGGAAAGACCCTAATAGCTGTGTCTCAATGATCAACAAGTTGCTAAAAGCTCCTTGCCACAGGCAGCAGAACAAGCTGAGAGTAAGCAAAAAACAGGACAATGACAATCTGCAGTCGTGCAAGAAGAAACTGAGTTGTGGGCGTTACACTGCTGATATCTGGGGGGTTTCATCGAATGGTATTGCACCTTGTAATGATGCTACCCTCTCTGAACTGCAGCAAAACATCCACAAGCTCATTCTACCTCCCTTCCACTTGATGTTATTTATGTATATACGAAAGATTTTTTGGGTGCAATTAATATTTTCCTTAAAGGGATCTCTTGTGGTAGGGATGGTATGCGTGCTCAACACCTGATTGACACCATGAGTGGTGATACAGCTGCGGTAGCTGATGAGCAGTTGTCTTCCATCACATGTGTTGTCAACCTATGGCTAGCCGGAAAATGCCCTGCTATTCTTGGTGAATACGTAGCCAGTGCCCCACTTACACCAATTTTGAAGCCAGGAGGTGTTTTACACCCATTGCGGTTGGCACCATTTGGAGGAGATTGGTGTCTAAGGTGGATGCAACTTCAGTTGAGAAGGAAATGGCAATGTACTTAGGGGATTTTCTGTTTGGTATTGGTGTGCCTTGTGGGGTAAAAACTAGAAAGTATTTTGCACTCTGTGAACAACCTTTTGGAGTTGAAAGGTACTGCAACCAACATGTCAATGCTTCTAATAGACTTCACTAATGCTTTTAACATGGTTGAAAGGTATGTCCTTGTCAGTGAGGTTAGGCTTCAATGCCTTGCCATTTCCGATGGATAGAGTTTTACTACGCGAAACCTGCTAAGTTGTACTATAACAACTTCATCCTGCCTTCTGCGCAAGGGGTTCAGCAGGGTGACCCACTTGGTTCCCTACTATTTGCCTTAATCCTTCATCCACTTGTTAAGAAGATTGCATCTCAGTGTGTGTTGGATTTAAGTATGACGGCACCATCATTGGAGAGACTCTTGAAGTGTCAAAAGCTTTAAAGATTATCCAGTTAGATGGTTCATGTAGGGGATTACATCTTAATGTCATCAGAACAGAAATCTTTTTGCTGACTGAAGATGTTAGGATCTTTACAGAGGGTACTTTCCCTCACAAACTATTTTTCATCAGAGCGATTTTCAAGATATTGAAATAACCAAAATGACTTTCGTCACGAGTAAAGATGAACTTGGCCACAACAAAAGCTTACCAACACATATTTCGAGAAATAGATAAGCGAGATAAACTCGGCTCGAAATAGCAAATGTGTATAATCGAAGTCTATATGGCAGAATGACTTTTGTCTCAAGATAGGAGATAGAATAGATAGACTTTTGAGTGATAGATAAGTTCAAGTCTCCACATACCTTTTGGTCGATGAAGTTCCACCAGTTCCTTGAGTAGTTCTTCGTATTTGCATAATGAACGCCGTGGAGTCTAGAGCTCAACTACACTTACTATCCTAGTCCGAGACTTAGCTATAAGTAGAATATAAATCAAGACTTATAGTTTTGGCAACTAAACTTGACAAACAAGCTTGAGATAGCAATGCCTGCGAGTTCGACCGAGCAGTGCTCTAACAGTTTTTTTATTGTGACATCAATTCATGTGTTTGAAGATTGTCATCAACGAGTTAACGTGCAGAACATGATACCGACAAGATTCGATGACAAATCTTTTCCAACAACGATAGAATAATGGAAAGACAATTATGGAAAAAAAAGAATATATGATTTTGTTATGTGTATGTAACTAGATAATTATTTTGTTACCAATATTTTAGTGGCAAATATATTATTTTCGAATTTACTTTTTAGGATAGTTTAGAACTTTATTTTAAGAATTTTAATAAGTTAGTAAAATTTCCTAGAGGTAGTAGATACCTCCGGAAACAAGTCTTTATAGCGAGTTTAAAGTTTATTTAGGAAAAATTATCCATATAAAAGATCCAAAAATAAGGAAATCAATAAAAATAAAAATTAGGAGACTTCTTATGATTAATTAAAAGTGTTTGTCTTCATGAAACAAGGTGAGTTCATTGATTCTGAGTTTTATTCGTAGTTGGTTTTCTACTGAAATTCTAATAATAATTAATCTTATATCACTGTAGTCGGTTGTCATGTTCCACAGGGATTCACTACACACCTTTTATCTCTTTTTTGAAGTAACTTTGAATTGGGTGTAACTAAGCTTAGCTAGGGTGTATTTATCTTTGAATCTTCCTCGAGTTCAGTACTGGTTATGATGTAATAATAGCTGTTGATGTAGTTAGTAAGGATTGGTCATTATAGAACCAATCATCCTCCTCCTGGAAACTCATTTAATGAAAGACTCAAATTACTTCAATTGAAGGTTAGGCTCTGATTTATCAGAGAGAAGGTAGCTTGCTGCTATTTTATCCAAATTCTTCTTGTAGTTGTACTTGTTACACTACAATTGGTATCAGATTCTACTCCTGGAACCTGTAACCATGGCCACCAAAGAAAAGCTTCAAGAGATTTCCACCACTGTTACTCAACACACATATTCAATCACTGAGATTAAATCTGAGATCCAGTCCTTGGGTACCAAGATGAACCTTATTATTAGTTTACTTGAGAATACGCAACACTCGACTTCACCTCCAGATCCTTCTTCATCTGAGATTCCTCAACCAAATCTGGAAAATTCAATTGCAGGATTTCATAAGATAGTTTATAATCTCTCTAACAGTGAATCTCGTAAGTTCTCTCGTACTCCCAAAGTATACTTTCCAAGATTTAATGGTACTAACCCCCGTGGTTGGGCTCTCAAATGTGAACGGTATTTCAATTTACATAAATTTCCTGATGATGAGCGTGTTGATATGGATGCAATTCATTTTGATTCTTCAGTAGATCCATGGTTTTTAAACTACCAACATGGTAAAGAATTTATCTTATGGGATACCTTTGTTCATGATTTATGTGTTCGATTTGAAGATATTGCTCAGGATAATTATGTGGGTAGTTTTAATAAACTTTACCAATCTACCACTGTTGAGGATTACTATGATCTTTGGGAACATTATAAAAGCTTCATGGTGGCTAAAAACCCTTACTTACCTGAGAGTTTTTACATTTTGAGTTTCATTAGTGGATTAAAAGAGGAGATCCGTACTGTGGTGCAAATGTTCAAACCTGACAATACTACACAACCTTTTTATCTGGCTAGATTGCAACAGGCTTCTATGCATCATCACCCTAATCCATCTAAATCATTCTCCAAACCTTTTACACCCTCTCCACTGTTTGTTTCCCATCCACCCTCTACCATCAAACCTTTTTCTCTCCACCCTCTACCTTTTCTAAGAAAAATACCTCCTCATCATCTCCCATTGTAACTCACCCCACTACTCCTACCAAAACTTCACCTGACAACTCCCTTCCTCCAGTTAAAAAACTAACTCATGCACAAATGCAAATTATAAAAGATAAAGGGTTGTGTTATAATTGTGATGAATTTTACAGACAAGGCCACCGATGTAAAACTCAACAACTGTTTATGCTAATTACTGATGAAGACATAGAAGAGCATGAGTCATTATCCACTGAATATATCTCTGATGCCTCTCCTTCGACTTTTGATTCTCCAATTGAGATTTCTTTACATGCCTTGACAGGGAATATTGCACCTGACACTATCAGAATTTATGGTTATCTTCACAAGCATTCTGTAGTTATTCTCATTGATACAGGCAGTACCCATAGTTTCATTGATGCTGCTTTAACCTCCAAATTGGATCTTCATGTATCTCCAACTGGACAAATGCTTGTTACTGTTGCTAATGGGGATAGCACCATCAGCCAAGGTATCTGCCACAACCTCACTTGGGAAATGCACGGCCATCAATTCTTTGCAAATTTACGAGCTCTTCCTCTAGGTGGATGTGATATTGTGTTAGGTGCTGATTGGCTGCGCCATCTTGGTGATGTTACTTTTAACTTCAGTCAACTGAACATCTCATTTGTACATCAAGGAAGCAAAATTACACTTCAGGGTAACTCTTCTAAACCTTCTCTGAGTCTAATTAGTGGTTCTTCCTTAAAGAAGTTTATTAAGAGTAATACCCCAACCCTCATTGGACAATTTTTCTCTATTTCTATAACTCCTATACTTCAACCACCCCTGGAAGTTTCCACACATTTAGAAACTTTTGCAGATGTTTTCGCAGAACCCACTGGTCTTCCCCCCTTCTAGATCACTTGACCATAAAATTCCACTTAAAACTGGGTCTGACCCTACTTCTCAAAGGCCATATAAGTGCCCTTACATACATAAGTCTGTAGTGGAGTCTCTAGTCTCTGAAATGCTATCTACTGGAGTTGATTATGCTAGTCTCTGGCTGTGTTGGACTATGGTGTAATCCAACACAACCATAGTTCATTTGCTGCCCCTATTCTCCTAGTCAAGAAGAAGGATGGTACTTGGCGTTTTTGAGTTGATTATCATAAACTCAATGATATTACAGTCAAAGACAAATTTCCCATTCCTCTTATAGAAGAATTATTGGATGAGTTGAATAGTTCTGTGGTGTTTTCCAAGATAGATCTTCGTTCGGGCTACTACCAAATCAGAGTCTTTGCACCTGACATTCCCAGGACTGCCTTTCACACTCATCATGGACACTATGAATTCAGGGTAATGCCATTTGGTCTAACTAATGCCCCTGCAACATTTCAGTCCCTCATGAATGAGTTTTTTCAATCATATCTTCGCAAATTGTTGCTTGTATTCTTTGATGACATCTTAGTTTACAGTCCATCCATGGAAGCCCATATGGAGCACCTACAGCTGACATTGTCCCTATTGAGGAATCATTCCCTATTTGCAAAGATGTCAAAATGTGCTTTTGCTCAGCCACAACTAGAATATCTTGGGCATATCATTACTGCTACTGGTGTTGCTGTTGACCCTGACAAAGTTGCAGCAATGGTTAATTGGCCACAACCTCAAACACTAAAGCAACTAAGAGGTTTCTTGGGACTTACAAGTTACTACAGGGAATTTATTAAGGTCTATGGCACCATTTGTAAGCCACTCACTGATATGCTTAAGAAGGAATCTTTTTCTTTGACTGATGCTGCAACTCATGCCTTCTCTTCCATTAAGCTTGCCATGACAACAACACCAGTTTTGGCCCTGCTAGATTTTTCACTGCCATTTACTTTAGAAACTTATGCCTGTTCAAGGGGAGTTGGTGATGTCCTGATGCAGCATAATAAACCCATTGCCTTCTTCAGCAAACCATTGGGTCCTAAGGCATTAGCTCTGTCTATATATGAGAAGGAATTTTTAGCCATTGTCATGGTTGTACAAAAGTGGAAACACTACTTAAGCAGTCAACAGTTTATCATTCATACTGACCATCATAGTTTGAAGTATTTAATGGACCAGAAATTATCTACATCATTGCAGCAAAAGTGGCTAATCAAACTGATGGGTTTTGACTATGTCATTAAGTACAAAAAAGGTTTGGATAACAAGGCTGTTGATGCTTTGTCCAGACTGCCTACTGTTTCTTGCTCAGTATTGTCATTATCTCAGCCTCAATCGGTGCAAGACATTCACTCCAGTTATGAGTCAGATCGAGCATCCCAACAACTCGTTACACAACTCACTGTGCATCCAACTTAGGGCAATTATTCTTATACCCAGGGCATCATAAGATTCAAGGGAAGACTCTATATTGGTTCAGGTACCACACTCAGATCTTCCATATTACATTCCTTACATACTTCTGCTGTAGGGGGCCATTCTGGCATTAATGGTACTTATCATAGGGCTAGAACCTCCTTCTTTTGTCCTAAAATGAAGCATGATATCATTACACTGGTAACCACTTGTGATGTGTGCCAATGTAATAAAGGAGAAAACTCACTACCAGGTGGTCTCCTCCAACCACTTCCAATACCTAACACTGCTTGGCAACACATCTCATTAGATTTCATAGAAGGCCTTCCCATGTCTTTTAAGAAGAATGTCATTCTAGTAGTTGTTGATAGATTGACCAAGTATAGTCACTTCATCCCTCTTGACCATCCATTCACTGCCATCACAGTTGCTAAGGAGTTCCTTTCTCATGTGTTCAAGCTTCATGGACTTCCTAGTTCAATTGTTAGTGACAGGGACAAAATCTTCATTAGCCAGTTTTGGCAGGCACTATTCAAAACCTTGGGCACCATCTTAAAACTCAATTCTTCCTACCATCCTCAAACAGATGGTCAAACTGAAAGAACAAATGCCTGTGTTGAGCAGTACTTGAGGTGCATGATAAGTTCTCACCCTAAACAGTGGGTGCAGTGGTTGACTTTAGCTAAATGGTGGTTTAATACCAATTACCACTCCAGCTTAAAAATGTCCCCCTTTCAAGCATTGATTGGTTATGCTCCACCTCACCTAGTTTTTCCTATTCCTTCCTTTACTTTTGTTGCCACTGTAGAAAACTACTTGCAGGAAAGAGATCTTATGCTGCAATTGTTGAAAGAAGAACTCTCCAAGGCCCAAAGCAGAATGAAATTCTTTGCAGATAAAAAGAGGTCTGGCAGAAACTTTGAGGTGGGTGACTTGGTTTTATTGAGGCTCTATCCTTACATGCAAACATCAGTTGCTGTGAGAAGGAACCTCATCCTTATACAAAGAATTTGAGTTGTTGCTTATAAACTCAAACTTCCTGTGGGATCAAGAATACACCCAGTCTTTCATGTATCTCAATTGAAGAAGAAAATAGGGTTACAAGCTGCTCTATCACCTTAACTTCCATTGGTGGACCATGCTGGCCAGTTTGTGATTGAACCTGTTATAATCCTGGATACTAGAACTTCTGTCAGAGGTACTTCTCACATTCCCCAAATCTTAGTGCAATGGAGCAATTCAGATCCAACTGATGCAACATGGGAAGATGCTGCTCACATTCAAGCTCAGTTTCCATATTTTATCCTTGAGGACAAGGATCTATAAATGGGAGGGGCAATGTCATGTTCCACGGGGATTCACTATACACCTTTTATCTCTTTTTTGAAGTAACTTTGAATTGGGTGTAACTAAGCTTAGCTAGGGTGTATTTATCTTTGAATCTTCCTCGAGTTCAGTACTAGCTATGATGTAATAATAATTGTTGATGTAGTTAGTAAGGATTGGTCATTATAGAACCAATCCTCCTCCTCCTGGAAACTCATGTAATGAAAAACTCAAATTGCTATTTTATCCAAATTCTTCTTGTAGTTGTACTTGTTACACTACATCGGTATTCCTAGTAATACTTTAAAACCTGAACAACTATCTCTTTTCTTTCTTTTCACATTATTATTATCTGTTGCATCAGAGTATATCACTGCATAATATATGCTAGAAAAACACATCACGTCACACATTGAAGGAGCCAGAGGTTTCTGGTCGGGGGGACAAATATGGTATTGTGCTTCACAACAGTGCGGCCAGAGACCGCCCGAATTCTTTTGGCATTACTTCTCTATTAAGAACAATTTTTATACACCGGCATATCTTGAACAATTTTTTTTTTTTTTTTTTTGCATAACAAACAAGATTAGTATTATCTACTCGTCCAATGAAGTTATCATTCATAAAAACCCATGTTATGGATTAAGATAATGCGATCAGAAAAAAACAACTAAGAGAACACGTACGACTAAGTAAAAGATAAGCATGGCCTAAGTTGTATTTCCGATTTTACTCTAAGTCTTATTCTACTTAGAGAAAAGCCAGGGGAGACAAATATCTTAAAATCTAGCAACATCTAAAATCCTTCAGCAGATTTATGTGTTCGCCAAAAGTCTAGGGAGGACAACTTCCTCGCTAGACCAAGCATGACTTTGTCACTGACGTCACATGTAAAGTCAGACATATTATGCATACAACATATCACAACTAGATACACAATGCGCCAAATATGCTCTAGTTTACAACATATCACAACTGGATACACAATGCGTCAAGTTTGTCGTGTTGTGCTGTGCTGGCACAATTTAAACTCTTAAACTTTCACCATAGCAAACTAAAATCACAAAATATCAAGAAAAAACAAAAAAAAATATTGTAAAACTAACATGATTGAAGCAAGTGAACCATAAAGTAATTTATTCATACAATATTCTAAACTTATAATTTTTATGACTAGAGTGCACGTCTAAACTTAGTTGCCAAACACCATGTTGGATGGGAAATGAGCTTTCGTCTACCGTGCTTCCTTTCTTGTTTCAAAACATTGAAATGTTTTGGATTTTGACATTTTACATTGAGCGAGTCTCACTATGATCGGTTTCTAGTTTCCAACTACCGACACTAAAACCCTCTGGAAAAAAAACTAATTTCACGCGATTAAGCTGTACATTACATTTTCTAACCAAAGTAGACTCGATTAAACAAATCGGTAACGATTTTATTTAACAAGTATGAGAGCTTAAAATGTGATTAGCTAGCATGTAATATCATTAATGAACAATGTAAAGTCAATTTATATTAAAATCTCAAGTCACGAATTTGTTGCTTCCTAGAACTTATCGAGTACTAGTAGGGGGACAGGAGTTGCATTTATCAGTGAAATAAGATATGGGTTACGTTGTTATAGATCTAAATTCCACTAAGAGCAATGCTCTCCCGCGCAGCTTTGCGGGAAAAGCTCGATAAGCAAGCGGGACATGAGCCGTTAGATCATACCATATACGGTTGGATTCAATATATGTATCTTTCTCAAAAAGTTACAGTTGGCAAACTTAATGTGGAGTGTTTGAAAAAAGTCCTTTTGTTTTATTTTCTATTCATTTATGTCCTTCTAATTTTAGATGTTTAGTGCCCTAAATTCGTTGTACTCACAGATCTCTCCAAGTCTGAAATGTTTCACTTCCAAACACAAGCGAACCTTGATGAAGTATACCATTTTAGGTTGGCACTTAAAAAGATGTTTTGTTCATTTCATTATCGAAATATTTGCAGGACATGGATGGGTAGCTAGGTATGTAAGTCACACGATTAATTTTCTTATAATGGATGTGATGAGAAATTCTTCATTTAGATCTCTTTTGTTATTTAATGATGACAAATCAATAAATGGGTTCATTGACAAAGTTAATTTCAATAAGGATTTTCGATTTGCAGTTGCAGATATTTGGTTCTGCCCTAGATAGTACTTGGGGATCTTTTGAAGAACTCAAATTCTTGATTCGGGATGTGAATTACTTTTGTTTTAAGAAATTTGATTGGTTTATTTAGATAAAGAAGATTAGTTAAGCTTCAATATAAATAAGGGAGATTGATTAACAGATAGATTTATTTTAATTTTGTAGATGAAGACTGATTTTGTGTAGTTCTGGTGGTGGATTAACGAGGCAAAGACATAGGCAAGGAAGATATTCTTCTAGATGAGTTGATGCATGCTCAAGAATGGTAGCACCCAATATTCAAATTTCTAGGATAAGAACATGGGTTGAGGAGATTCATCCATTTATCTCTCTAGTTGCAGTTGACAAATATGGAGTTCTGAAAACTTCCGATGACCGTAGAACCTTGATGATGTAGGTGAAGAAACAAAAGGACATAAAATGAATATAAAATAAATTAAAAGGTGTTTTTTCTAATAAATTAAATCTGCCAGCTGTAATTGTTTGAGAAAGATGACATAAATTCAATCTAACCGTATATGGTATGATCCAACGGTCTATGACCCGCGTGCTTATTGAGCTTCCCCGCAAAGCTGCGCGGGATAGGACTGCTCTTCCACTAATAAATTTCATTTAATCCCCTAACAGTTTCAGATTTTTTTTGTCTTATTCTTCCTTCTTATGTTACCAAAAAAAATAAATCTTCCTTCTTATGTCACAAAAACTTTAGGAGTTATCAAAACCCTCAGGCAAAAAAAAAAAAAAAACAGATCCCAAACCAAACCTAGTTGAGAGCTGACCCTCTCATTCAGAACAAAAACAATAAAAACATCTAAAAATCCACGTGACTTGATTATTATTAATAGTTTAAAGTGAACTCCTCAGACTTGTGACAAACCTTAAGTAACTCATGCTTCACCCATCGCTTGCTAGGTTCGTGTTGTGTTCCTAGGCAAGACCCCTCGTCTATATAAAAGCGCGATAATTTTTCAATGGACACCATATCTGAATCAACTGTCGATAAGATCAGAAGATGGCCGTGGAAACTTAATTAATTTGCTACTTGTGAAAATATGATATTCATGGCTTTCACATCTTTTGAACTCTCATTCATTTACAATATACTCTTAGAGCAACCACAGTCACGACCAAATTTGAGGAATATAACCAAATTTGATCCCAAAGTGGAGCATAGTGGGACGGACTAAAGCTAAATTTAGTATAGTTTTCTAGGGTTTGAGACTAAATGTAGTCGCTGACCCAGACTATAACTAAATTTGATGGGGTGTAGGTATAATGAGCGTTGTAGGTCGGGCGTGAATATAATGAGCGTATGGGATTAGGCGTAAATATAGTGTGTGCATCTGAGTGTGGAGCGCTAATACAATGAACATCTCAGTGGGGCGTTAACATAAAGTCCGCCAAACTAAACCTTTACAAAATGTAAGCATGATATCAGGCGTTGATATTATTCCCGCCTCATGCTTGTTTTTTCATCAGACTCTCTCATTACTTCCATCTCACACTTGGATTCACACTTGGATGGTGATTTCATCAACGCCCCACGTCTGGCGATGATAATATTTACGCCTCACCTCAAGCGTAAATAATACTTGTGCCCCGTACATGCGTGCACAATAACTACGCCTAACCTTCATACGTTCTCTATAACTCCGCTCATTATCAGGCGTTCACTGTAACTACGCCGACTAAAATTTAGTCTTTTACCGCTGCGCTTCAAAAAGCCAAAAAAAGAAAGCATTTGGTATGCTTTTTTAGTAATTAGTCCCGTTCTTAACTGTGGTTGCTCTTAAAACCATAAATTGTGGTCCTACCTCAGAGACTATGCGTTCTAACTTCTCAGACTTCAAAGACGTGTTACCCAGGAAATTAAATCAATAATGTAACTTGAGTTGCTTATAACAAATTTAGTTTTCTGGTTTTTCTCTCTCTTTAAGAAGTGGTCAAAGTATCAGAATTGTCTTTTGTGGTTCCAACAATTTTAATATTCCTAACATGTTTTTTTAAGCAGATCTTTATTACCTGCTATACGTACATTACAGAAAAGTCGTCGTACAATGCACATGCATTATTAGTTTCGCTCGTTTCACTCTCTAGTCTCTACTCTAGGCAGTTTCACACTTTCACTTGTTAGTTTCACACTTTCACTTGTTCAAAGGGCCGGGACATGCCGTGAGTAGAACATGAAGGAGATTCCAACTGGGCCTATAAATCTGTGTTCCATCTAGGGCTGTGTAAAAAAAAACCAAATCGCGGATTTCACCGGTATTCGTCCGCAAAATTGTGGATAAAACCCAATCCGTAAGAATTATGGACTGAACACGGGGGGAATTTTCAAATCCGCATGTTTACACAGTTTGGTTGCGGTTGGACTTCGCAATCCGCGGATTTACCCACACCGCAGGCCACCCAAAGATTTTGAAAATCTAATGTCGTTGTAGGGGTTTAAGATCCTATATTTTCTAACTTAAATGTACGTGGCATCCTCAAAAAAAATTCTGAGTGAATATATGTGTGTCAAATGAACGACATAACACGTTTAATACTCTTTAATTAACTCTCTTAAATCTAGCATTTATCGGTCTTTAGTTGTTTGGTTTCTCATTTTGCCGATTCCTTAATCCTGAAAATTATTTTACATCCTAAAATACTATGCCTAACTTAAACGGCCAAACCTATAAACAAAGAAGAATTATACCTTTACCACCATATCTTACAACAGCAGAATTGTTTAATGTATATATATATATATACATGTACAACATCAGCACCAAAAAGGCTGTGACGAGAATTAGATTTTCTCTAGTGAAATCCAAAGGAAAGAACAGGCAATTGTGCCTACACTTCTGGTTTGGACTACAACAACGAAAGGATCATTCTCTGCAATGTATGTGGGGAAAATTCGGCTTTACAACAAAATGAATGATGATTTTGTATATGATACAAATTTTAAATAATTTTTGTTTGTTTTACTTTTTTGTTCCCCTGATTAAATCCGCGGGTAATTCGCATCCGGCCCGCATCACCCGCTGATCCGCGGGTGATTGGGCAGGACACGGTTGGATTTTCCAAATCCTCAACTTTGACGGATGGGACGTGGATAACCCTAATCCGCAATCGTCCGTCCGTTGCACACCCTTCCATCTATATGATACGGTGCTCTAAAGCTACTAGTTTATTTTTGCACGTCGAGAATCTCAACCGTTATTTTACTCACGACAATGATCAGTTAAAGCTCCACTGCATATTTGGAAAGGTTGCATCTTGCAAATGCAATGAGAATTGTACTCATATTTCAAAAGAATAATTTTCTTGTCTCGATTTAGATCGATGAATGTGTCACTACTTTAAGGAATTATTTGTTGCCATTCCTCTATTATTATGGATAGTCTAAATGTTTCAAAGCAGATCCCTTAGATATGATGTCAACTGCTGATGTTTTTTGTCTTGGTCTTTGATTTGGATCTCACTGAGGAGGTGTCGCTTAGATCTCTGCTCTATGGGGCCTAATAAACAAGAAACCACCCACATGTACATGTCTAGCTAAATCTATTTATTATAATCAGGTGCAGAAAGAAGCTCCCGATGTTTAATGGATTTATAAATGTCAAGCTGTGTGATTGATCTGTGTTGGAACTTTTAACAACGAACAACAATTTGGCGAGAACAGGATTACATGTTTAACAAATTGTCCTTCACACACAATAGTTCACAAGTATTGTTTATTCTCGTAACGTGTGAAGATGTGTCCAAGATAACACTGCCCGATACATCTTGTATTAGAACAACATAAACTGTCCACTCTTTAACTTAGCAATATGGATTGGAAGTAAATAAACATGTAGTGCGCAAAACAAACAAAGAAGATATGAATAAAAAAGACGGGATAGTAGCCTCTTCTGAACGCAAGTTTTCAACAAAGCTCGAGTTCTTATTTATAAGAGAAAAGAAAATTTAGGGTTTCAAATTTCTTGTAAAACAAATAAAGACAAATTCAAAAAAACAATTCTCCCATAATTAAATAAAATATTTTTGAATTAATTTCCTAAAGAAAAACTTACAAAAATAATTTCGAGTAGAACATAGGACTTGGTGCATGGTTTACGTGTTGTGTTTTCACGACTTATGGACCCAACAGTCTAGGTGAGCCCCTTAACAATTAGGAGAAACTTCCTAATAGGTTCCTTGTTAGGTTAGAAAAAGAAATCGAGATTGGTATTTAATCTCTTGTCCGTAAGAACAAGAGAAGCTGCGGACAAAAAAAAGGTTTTGTTGCCGTGAAGAAGAACAGGAAGAAAGAGGGGGAGCTGCCAAGTTATGTCTTGGTAATGATTTGAGAGAGCTTGGAGAAGAAGGGTGTTTTATCTAAGGACCGGTTTGGTTGGTGAAGATTTATCCACCGCATCTTACATCTCTTCAAAGGGTTTCTAGGGTTTGTTCAAATCCTAGTAGTAGTAAGTTTCTCATCTTCCACGTTTTGTTATTGGTTGAATCTACTTAAGTATTTGGTAAAGAATTTGGTTATCCATCATTAGTGGTTTTAGCGGTGAGTGAGTAGAGAAAAAGGGCATTGTTATCCAAGTGCTATATGCACCTTGAAGTTTTGTGGAACCCCAATTTGGGAGATATCGTTGTATCCCATTATTTGATATAGTGGAAGTTTGCCCTTAATCATTGGTGTTGTGTGATTGGTTTTATTTTGGTCGTATTACGTATTATTGCTTGTGTAGCTTCCATATTGTGCATAGCGTCCCAGATCGGTAATTCCCCCAACATGTGATATCAGAGCTACGTTGGTCGGGATAACTGTGTGCAATATGGAAAGACGAGTATGTAATGGATTCGGATTTTGGAGCAAGGCGTGATTCTAGATGAAAGAGAATAGTCACAATTCAAAAATAAATAAAAAAAATAAATAAAAAAAATCACAGTTTATTAAAGAAGCGTAACTGAAGAAAGATTTGTAAAATTGTAAAGTTTGACAGTTTTCGAAATCCGTGGCAGAAAGAAGAAAGTTGTTTTGTGAAGGAAGAAAAATAAGAAGACAAGCTTTCTCTTGGTTGTGAGAACAAGGGAAAAGAGTGTAGCCTCCTTTGGGAGAGTAGTGAACCAGAGTATAACTTCCATTGAGAGAGATGAAGAGTTTTTTCTTTTCATATCCTTGTTAGTGAAAACAAGAGAGAAAAGAAGAGTGAGATAAGCCAAGTGAAGTTAATGAAATTTGATAAGCAGAGGGAGTTAGTTGAGAATATCCATACAGATGACAGCGATTCTGATATGATGACAAAGTCACTATCAACGTACAAGCATGTATGTTTCAGCAGCAGTGTAGATTCGATGGTGACATGTACCTTACCATAAGTCGTGAGGGGGAGATTGTTGGGTTTTCACGACTTATGGACCCAACAGTCTAGGTGAGCCCCTTAACCATTAGGGAAATCTTCATAACAGGTTCCTTGTTAGGTTAGAAAAAGAAACCGAGATTTTTATTTAATCTCTTGTCCGTAAGAACAAGAGAGGCTTCGAACATGAAAAAGCGGGGGTATAACAACCACACATAATATTTCGCTTAGCAATTTATATAGACTAACTCCAATATACTTTCAAGAGAATCAACTAGACAGTCAGATTCAATCTTAATAAAAGTATATCAAAGAGTTATATCTCAATTTCTTGATTCAATCCACACTCAAACAAATAGGGATTTGCGAGCCTGATTGAATATAAGAGAAATAACTTGAACGGTACCAAAGACCAATGTTCAAGGATCAATCAATTTCAATCAACAACCAAAGGTTGGATTTACCAATTGATCGATTCAACGCACAACCTGTGATATTTCAATTATATAACAAAATATAATGCGGAAAAGAAATAATACAGACACCAGAAGTTTTGTTAACGAGGAAACCGAAAATGCAGAAAAACCCCGGGACCTAGTTTAGATTTGAACACCACACTATATTAAGCCGCTACAGACACAACCTACTACAAACTAACTTCGATCTGGACTGTAGTTGAACCCCAATCAATCTCATACTGATTCAAGGTACAATTGCGCTCCTTACGTCTCTGATTCCAGCAGGATACTACGCACTTGATTCCCTTAGCTGATCTCACCCACAACTAAGAGTTGCTACGACCCAAAGTCGAAGACTTTAATAAACAAATCTGTCTCACACAGAAAAGTCTACAGGAATAGATAAATCTGTCTCCCACAGAAATACCTACGAGTTTTGTTACGTCTTTTTATAAATCAAGGTGAACAGGAACCCATTGATAACCCGGACTTATATTCCCGAAGAACAGCCTAGATTTATCAATCACCTCACAATAATCTTAATCGACTAGCGAAACAAGATATTGTGGAATCACAAACTGTAACACCCCGGGTTCCGGACCAGGGTCAAACCCATATGGAGATCCGAACTCGAAGCGTTACAGGTCAGAAAGAGACTTATGCATACATATTTTTGCTAATTTACTTTTTCACAAAACATAGTTGAAACTTTATATAACATAAACTGAAGCATATAAATCCGCTTATTATCTTAACAACGATTTCAACCAAACATATTATTTCAAATTACATTTCAAGCAATACAATTAAGCAATTCAATCACTAAGCTACTCATTCATAGCTTTCGCTGCGCCACTCTGATAAATCTGCAAGGATGTCAATTGGGGTGAGATGACAGCTCAATAAAATGCATTCCCAATCTCAAAACATGCATAACAATGTCAATGAGTCAAATAACATACAACAAGAGCATACGACGTAATTTCTAGAAAATCACTAATATAGATACTCACCCCACATGATCACCACACAAGTACATTTGTTTAATCATGAATTCACAATAAAAATATTGTTTCTAACAAATCAACTTAAGATTTCAAAACAAGACTTCACAATATTAATATTATTTCAACAAATCATCCTTCAATCATGAGTTCATAATACCAATAATACTTTCAATAATTCATCCAATTAGATTTCACAATTGAGTTCATAACACCAATAATAATTTCGACAAATCTACCAATTTAGGTTTTAACAATTGAGTTCACGGTACGAATGTCCTTGGTTCGTACACCCACCTATCGTTTATCAGCACGGACAACCTCCATCGATGGTCAGGAACAAAAGTTCCTATGGGGATCATACCCATCTACTCTAGGGGATCATTACCTGTTTCATTCACGGTATGAAAACCTTGGTTCGTACATCCACCTATCGTTTATCGGCACGGACAGCCGCCATCGATGGTCGGGAAACACAAGTTCCCATGGGGATCATTACCTATTTAACTCTCGGGGATCATTACCCGCCGTTAGCATGAGAATAAATTCCATCTAAAAGAAAAACATGAACTCATTTCCTTTTATAAATCATTTTCACAAACAACACAAGCAACCATGACTTAACAACATGAATTTCTTTCAAGCATTTATGCAAACAAGTTAACTTCAGCCATATTACATTGTATGTTCCATGGTAATAACTTTATCTGATCATCTTCAAACTTTACAAGGACATACATGAATCCATAATTTACAACATATCAAAAATTAACAGTAAACCATCGGTTCAAACAAAAGTTATCGAATTTACAAACGCATCACAAAATCTAGGCAGATAACATCATTTTAGAAATATATTCATAGTAAATTCATATTATTATCAAATCAAGCAATTCCAAAGCACAATGAAGGATAACATATTTATCTACAACTTTTGTTAGACCTCAAATCATTTTAACATCATTAAGACTGCTTAAGAACATCAAAACCACAGCAAAATGAAACTGTCCATAAATTCAGAAATCCTTATAAAAACTAAAACAAACATTCAACGGTGAATTTACGGTGGATTATTCTCAAATTTTAACTAGTGATACCCAATTATGTTATCTACTAATAATAAAAGGATGATTATCAATCAAATGCATCTAATAATACTGATAAATTTCAGAACCCTAATGATATAAGATTAAACAAAATAAAAAAAATTAAAGTATAACAAAGAAACACAAAGAGAAAGGGATGAAACATTCTACCTCTCAATTGCTACAAACTCCTTTTGATTTTTCTTAATCCTTCCTCTCTAAAATTCTCTAGCTCAATCTCTTTCTTCTTCTCCCTAGCCTTTTGTTCTCTAACTTGTATAATTCCTTTTCTACACTTTTTTGTTATAAAAAACCTTAATAATACTTATATTTCTTTTAATTGTCTTTTCATTTCCTATTCATTTTATTTACTTATTAAAATAAATTAGTCGACTCTATTTCAACCCTGGTTAGTAGCTTTTCTAGTCCTAACAACCCAGCTAGACTAAGGCAAAGGAACCAACCTAAATAACAAACTAAGGCGGGTATAACCCGGCCCGAAACGGTAAATAAAAATGTTGGGTATTACATTCTACCACCCTTAAAAGAAATTTCGTCCCGAAATTAAGAACATACATATAAACTCAAAATTCCAAAAAACAATTCAATCAAGCACACAATTCATAATCGCATGAATTACACAAAAGCTAGAGTAAAACAAATACATAAAAGCAAGCAATACACCAATCAAATCAAATAAGAATGCTTAGTATCGCATTAGCATATCAAATAATTTATTTATGGTCCCATTCAAAATCTAAAGCCTAAAGCTCTGATACCATTTGTAATGACCCGTCCCTCCACCGATACTGTCCCAACTTAGCCACTACGGTCATCCGGCAGTGTGGGGTTTTCAACGGGCATCACAGCGGTATTCCAGCAGAAACTTCCCGGATGGTCACCCATCCCTGGATTACTCCCGCCCGAGCACGCTTAACTGCAGAGTTTTCTACCATCTCTGGAGCCAATTGTGCTGAAAAGGCCTCGGTGTTAGGGAAGGACAAACCATTACTTATATTCCATTCGGCCAACCACTGCCGAATATCGGGTATTACAATACCGCCACCTTAAATTGGAGCCGCACTCGACTCTAGAATATATTCGCAAGACCAGATCTCCGACGTTCCCTGCCCCTCATGAGAAGCACCTGGACCAACCCCGTCCAGCGTACCTTCCCACCCTTGGTAGGTGACCCGTCATCGACTCTGATACCATTTGTAATGACCCGTTCCTCCACTGATACTGTCCCAACTTAGCCACTGCGGTCATCCGGCAGTGTGGAGTTTTCAACGGGCATCGCTGCGGTAATCCAGCAGAAACTTCCCGCATGGTCACCCATCCCTGGATTACTCCCGCCCGAGCATGCTTAACTGCAGAGTTTTCTACCATCTTTGGAGCCAATTATGCTGAAAAGGCCTCGGTGTTAGGGAATGACAAACCATTACTTATATTCCATTCGACCAACCACTGCCAAATATCGGGTATTACACAAACGATGAGACGAAGGTGTTTGTGACTACTTTTCTATCTTGCCTATCGGAGATATAAATCTCAAGCCAATCTTACGATTGTACTCAATCACGATAGAAACAGCAAGATCAGATCACGCAACTACAGAGAAAATAGTTGGGTCTTGCTTCACAATCCCAATGAAGTCTTTAAGTCGTTAACCTAACTGGTCTCGAGAGAAACCTAATGTTAAAGGAGAATCGACTCTAGATTATGCAACTAGTATCACACAGGAGGTATGGGGATTAGGTTTCCCAGTTGCTAGAGTTCTCCTTTATATAATCTCCAAATCAGGGTTTGCAATCTAAGTTACCTTGGTAACAAAGCATTCAATATTCACCGTTAGATGAAAACCTGATTAGATTAAGGATAATATCTTTCAACCGTTAGATCGAACTTAGCTTGTTATACATAAATGAAATGCACGTTCATTTAGGCTTGGGTAACTGTACCAAAACGTTTACACTTAGTTGATTCAACAATATTTAACCAATGGTTAGCCATATGAGCACTTTCATATCAACCTTATTCATCTTCACCATAACTATTTCAAGTGACTCAAATGAACTAGTTAGAGAGTTGTTCAATTGCTTAGATCTCATAGAAGTATACAAGACACAATTGAAGCAAAATCGATTTTGATTCACTCGAATCAATTCATGAACATTATAGCCACGGTTTGCAAAGATTGCATTCCTTATTTTATAAATGTTTTCGTTCATGAACAAACCGATTTTAGAAAGTAACCTACCTAAGTATGCGAACAGGTACGCGTACTTAAGTAACCGGATGAGTTTGTTTTTCACTTTCAAACTCCAGCAGAAATTCACGGACGTGAACTTTCTGCCAGTATGCGTACGGGTGCGCATACTTACCCGAATTTCCAACAACCGTCAGTACGCGTACGGGTACGCATACGCATACTTTGGGTTCCCGGTTTTGGACTTTTACACCAATGTGAGAACACACTATGTTTATATCCAAAGATGGTTACATGTTCTAAACTCTCATTTCAATCATTGAAACTTTCTTAGAGGATGTTATATAGTTGTTATTCACAAACAATTTTTCATCAAAACGATTTTCAAGTTATTGAAATACTCAACATGACTTTCGTCACTAGTAAAGATGAACTTGGCCAAAGCGAAAGCTTACCAACACATATTTCGAGAAATAGACAAGTGAGTTAAACTCGGCTCGAAATAGCACATGTGTATAATTAAAGTCTATATAGCAATACGACTTTTGTCTGAAGATAGCAGATATAATATATAGACTTTTGAGTGATAGATAAGTTCAAGTCTCCACTTACCTTTTTGTCGAGTAGTTCTTCGTCTTTGCATTATGAACGCCGTGGAGTCTAGAGCTCAACTACACTTACTATCCTAGTCCGAGACTTAGCTATAGGTAGACTAGAAATCAAGACTTATAGTTTTGGCAACTAAACTTGACAAACAAGCTTGAGATGGAAACGCTTACGAGTTCGACCGAGCAGTGCTCTAACAATCTCCCCCTTTGTCAATTTTAGTGACAAAACTATCAATACATATGAAATACAAAATAAATAAACTTTATAGCTTCTCATCCAAATGCTTGATCTTCTTGGTTCTTCAACATTACTCGAAATCTTCGTCACTTCCAAGTACTCAAATGATTCTAAAGATGTTCAGTTCAGCATCATCGTTGTTGAAGATACGTAGCCACAACAATGGGAAAACAATAGCTCTCAATCATTGTTATACAATGTCATAATATTATTACACAGCATCAAATTCAATTGTATCAAAACTTTGAAAACAATACTATGGTGATATGTATCACTCCCCCTTAGTTAATACTTCATCTCACATGAAAAGCACCCCCTCTTACATAATGATCCGAAAACCATATGTATTTGTATTGTGAACTACACATTAATTCTCCCCATTTTTTTCAATAAAATTGGCAAAGGTACGAAAATTAATGGGATCCTAATGAAATTTCCATAGAGATACTTCACGACCAAAAGAAAAGTACATATCAACTTTTTAGATGCAATCATCTTGCCGAAACTAAATGCATTCATCAAGGAGTTTATAAATATACAAGATAACCCCTATAATATTCCACAGCCGCACTCTCCATAAAGATTTTGCAATAAAGCACAAGTTCAATTAAGAACTCTCCTCCATAAAATGTCATTCCCGAAAGAACAACTAGAGTGACCTTACTTTCACAAGAAAAGAAGGATTTCTTTGGACATTAACAAATCACATAAAACATGAATTTGTATCCAAAAATCTCAATTAAATTAACCACAAGAGAACCCATGATTAATTTAATCGAAAATGCTCACATAAGAGAACTTACGGAGCCGCACAGTATTTACATAAAAAATATGGATCAGGGAAGATCAATACTGCGAAATAAACAAAGATTCATTTTATTCTTTATCACTATTTGCACAATGACATATAATAGACTTTAATCTTTATAAACAAAAGTTCATCCTTTCTTCCATCAATATTTGCATAATGACATAAAAGGCTTAACTTTTTTTTGTCAAAAGTTCATTCAATCTTTTATCAATACTTGCATATCGACATATGAAAGACTTAACTTTTGACCATGTATGGGACAATCACAGTTCACGGACGCAAACACACATATCCCATAATAAGTTGCAATATATGAAATCATAAAGATTAATACTGCAAAATCATCTTCCAAATGAACATTAGAATTTAAATAAATAAATCTAAAAATATTGCAAGATGAAAATCGTTGGAAATAGCTATGTGTACTCACAATAATGGCTATTCCAAACCCTAGTTATCCTTCTTAAAAACACAAGAATAAATTCTCATAAGAAGTTTCCTAGACATTAATACCTTTGAAAAATTCTTTATCGTCCCCGAACTCCTTGTCGTCAACAGCCATTGGGACATAAGGTTCATGAAGATAGGAATTGTTATCAACAAACCTTCTTGACTAATGCCGAACCAAGGCCTTCTGAATTTCAAGAGTCCTAAACAGAAAATCCTTTATTTGCTGAATCTCCTTCCTTGTTTCCTTCAACTCTTCAAGAACATCAGAAAACTTCTGAGAATTTGATGGAACAGCTCTTGGCTTCCTCGCATTCCTTATTTTTCTTTTCAAAGTTTGGGTAAACAGGAGGAATGTCTTTTTCCTTCATGATTGATGGCTTAACAATCATATTAACATCTTTCCCATCAGAAGTTATGATGCTTGGAGTCTCCATGGTAATATGGGTTTGTAAGAGGAATTTCTCAGAACAAGCTCTACAAGCAAAACTTATGCCAAAAGAGTTTCTTAGAGAAGGAAAAAGGAATGTAGGGTTACGGAACCTTTATACACTTAAAGGATTCACGTACGCACAACTCTTACCCTAAAAAAGGCAGAATTTTCTATTTTAACCCTCTTTTATTGATTAAACAGGAAAGTCCTTTCCAATATCAAAAAGATATGAAAAGCGGCATGAATTCCAAACTTTGCAATGCTCTCGGAGCAAACACACAAAAAACAAAGAAAACCAAAACACTCTAAAGACTTTTATTTTCCTAAAGCCTGAGGTGTGCAAAATCTTGTCTCTTTTGATTAGACACATGAGACAAGATGCACAAACCAACACAAGTTAGATTGTGCTGGGGTGAACAATAATCTTTCCACCATATCCTTTTCGGAAGGAATTCATAGAGCCCTGTTTCATATAGTGTTTAGACCAAACATTTCTTTCTAATGATCTAGTCATTTCTTTGGAAACTAACTTCTTTGAAGAGGAGATGCGTTTACATACCTCAGCCGATTCCTGAACAATTTTAAGTTTTGTTAGCTAATCGATTTGCTCTTCGTTGAAGTTTGTTGACATATCTTATCTTATGTTTGTACTTGAAACATTTTGATAACTCATGACCTCTGAGAGAACAATAAGGACATGTCAACCTGGAGGAAGGTTTATACATCTCATCCGTGCAAGCTGCTAAACATAAGGTGGAACCTGAAAAATCAGAAAAAGAGTTTCCTGTAGAAGCAGGTAGGTCAAGTTTTTCTTCCAGATTGGTTAGGATTTCTTATGAAAGAATATCAAGATTAATGTATGTATTGCTACAATTACCAAAATCAATATTTTCACAAAGAAGTGCAACACTTGACTTTTCGTCTTCATTAGAATCATAATTGTCAGACATTTCATCAAGAGTTGCAGCCAAACCTTTGTTCCCAGTGTATTTTTTACGATTTGGACACTCATTTGCAAAATGCCCAAAACCTTTACACTTAAAGCACTAAGGCATATCCTCATCATCAGTTTCATCACTATCCCTGTTTTTAGGAGGAACACGATTTTGGGGTTTAACTGATGACCTAGTTTTATCTATGGAAAACCGTTTACTTCTCTTCAAAAGAAGGTCCCTAAATTGTCTTGTGATCAGGGAGGCTGACTTGTCAAGATCTTCTTCTGATGAATCATCCTCAAAAAGATCATCTTCAGAGACGCAAACACTTTTACTTTTATCAAGTAATTTAGTGTTCTTTTTTTCTTTGAAAGCGACATCCTTTTCGGATTTGGATGTATGCTCATGATCAAAGATCTTTAATTTCCCAACCAGAGTATTTCTGGAAAGAGTTGCGAGATTATTTCCTTCAACGATGGCATGCTTTTTAGAATCGTATCTAGATGGCAGTGATCTGAGAATTTTCATCACAATGTCCTTTTCAGGAATAGTCTTACCCAATGCAAAAGATGCATTAACAATTTTAGACACTTTGTGATTAAACTCATCAAACGAATCTTCATCTGCCATACAAAGGTTTTCTCAATCATAATTTAGGTTTTGAAACCTAGCTTCTTTTTCAGAGGTATTCCCTTCAAATACAGTTTCTAAGATATCCCATGCATCTTTAGACTTTGTGCACGTAGTCATATGATGCTGAAGATCTGGGTAATGACATGTATGATAGCATTTAAGTCGTCATAATTTTGCTTTTCAGCAAGGATTTCTTCTGGACTATATCTAACAAATATCCTTAGGTATAGATACATCGCCTTCTGTATTAACCGGAAGGTCATAGCCATTAACAACACGTACCCATGTTTGAAAATCACGAGCTTGAAGAAAAGCACGCATAGCGATTTTCCACCACAAGTAGTTTGAGCCATCGAAGACTGGTGGTACGTTTAAGGAGATAGAATTTCTGTCCATAGAGTCAGATCGCTACAAACACAGACTTATGAGGTCTTTAAACGTGTTTTCCTGCTATGATAACAATTGAAAAAGCGGGGGTATAACAACCACACCCAATATTTCGCTTAGCAATCTGTATGGACTAACTCCAATATACTTTTAAGAGAATCAACTTGACAATCAGACTCAATCTTAATAAAAGTATATCAAAGAGTTATATCTCAATTTCTCGATTCAATCCACACTCAAACAAATAGGGATTTGCGAGCCTGATTGAATACAAGAGAAATAACTTGAACGGTACCAAAAACCAATGTTCAAGGATCAATCAATTTCAATCAACAACCAAAGGTTGGATTTACCAATTGATCGATTCAACGCACAACCTGTGATATTTCAATTATATAACAAAATATAATGCGGAAAAGAAATAACACAGACACCATAAGTTTTGTTAACGAGGAAACCGCAAATGCAGAAAAACCCCAGGACCTAGTCAAGATTTGAACACCACACTGCATTAAGCCGCTACAGACACTAGCCTACTACAAACTAACTTCTGTATGGACTGTACTTGAACCCCAATCAATCTCACACTGATTGAAGGTACAGTTGCGCTCCTTACGTCTCTGATCCCAGCAGGATACTACGCACTTGATTTCCTTAGATGATCTCACCCACAACTAAGAGTTGCTACGACCCAAAGTCGAAGACTTCAATAAACAAATCTGTCTCACACAGAACAGTCTACAGGAATAAATAAATCTGTCTCCCACAGAAATACCTACGAGTTTTGTTCCGTCTTTTGATAAATCAAGGTGAACAGGAACCAATTGATAACCCGGACTTATATTCCCAAAGAACATCCTAGAATTATCAATCACCTCATAATAATCTTAATCGACTAGCGAAACAAGATATTGTGGAATCACAAATGATGAGACGAAGGTGTTTGTGACTACTTTTCTATCTTGCCTATCGGAGATATAAATCTCAAGCCAATCTTACGATTGTACTCAATCACGATAGAAACAGCAAGATCAGATCACGCAACTACAGAAAAAATAGTTGGGTCTTGCTTCACAATCCCAATGAAGTCTTTAAGTCGTTAACCTACAGGGTCTCGAGATAAACCTAAGGTTAAAGGAGAATTGACTCTAGTTTATGCAACTAGTATTACATAGGAGGTGTGGGGATTAGGTTCCCAGTTGCTAGAGTTCTCCTTTATATAGTCTCCGAATCAGGGTTTCGAATCTAAGTTACCTTGGTAACAAAGCATTTAATATTCACCGTTAGATGAAAACCTGATTAGATTCAAGCTAATATCTTTCAACCGTTAGATCGAACTTAGCTTGTTATACACAAATGAAATGCACGTTCATTTAGGTTTGGGTAACCATACCAAAATGTGTACACTTAGTTGGTTCAACAATTGTTAACCAATGGTTATCCATATGAGCACTTTCATATCAACCTTATTCATCTTCACCATAACTAGTTCAAGTGACTCAAATGAACTAGTTAGAGAGTTGTTCAATTGCTTAGATCTCATAGAAGTATAGAAGACACAATTGAAGCAAAATCGATTTTGATTCACTCGAATCAATTCATGAACATTATAGCCATGGTTTGGAATGATTGCATTCCTTATTTTGTAAATGTTTTAGTTCTTGAACAAATCGATTTTAAAAAGTAACCTACCTAAGTATGCGAACAGGTATGCGTACTTAAGTAACCAGATAAGTTTTTTTTTTTCACTTTCAAACTCCAGCAGAAATTCACTAACGTAAACTTTCCGCCAGTATGCGTACGGGTACGCATACTTACCCGGATTTCCAACAACGGCCAGTACGCGTATGGGTACACATACTTTGGGTTCCCGGTTTTGGACTTTTATACAAATGTGAGAACACACTATTTTTATATTCAAAGATGGTTACATGTTCTAAACTCTCATTTCAATCATTGAAACTTTGTTAGAGGATGTTATATAGTTGTTATTCACACACTATTTTTCATCAAAGCGATTTTCAAGTTATTGAAATACTCAACATGACTTTCGTCACTAGTAAAGATGAACTTGGCCAAAGAGAAAGCTTACCAACACATATTTCGAGAAATAGATAAGTGAGTTAAACTCGGCTCGAAATAACACATGTGGATAATTGAAATCTATATAACAATACGAATTTTGTCTCAAGATAGGAGATAGAATAGATAGACTTTTGAGTGATAGATAAGTTCAAGTCTCCATATACCTTTTTGTCGATGAAGTTCCACAAGTTCCTTGAGTAGTTTTTCGTCTTTGCATGATGAACGCCGTGGAGTCTAGAGCTCAACTACACTTACTATCCTAGTCCGAGACTTAGCTATAATTAGACTAGAAATCAAGACTTATAGTTTTGGCAACTAAACTTTACAAACAAGCTTGAGATAGCAACGCTTGCGAGATCGACCAAGCAGTGCTCTAACAGAACAAAACAGAGGTTTTGTTGCCGTGAAGAAGAACAGGAAGAAAGAGGTGGAGCTGCCAAGTTATGTTTTGGTAATGATTTGATAGAGCTTGAAGAAGAAGGGTGTTCTAGCTAAGGACCGGTTTGGTTGGTGAAGATTTATCCACCGCATCCTACATCTCTACAAAGGGTTTCTATGGTTTGTTCAAATTCTAGTAGTAGTATGTTTCTCATCTTCCTCATTTTGTTATTGGTTGAATTTACCTTAGTATTTGGTAAAGAATTTGGTTATCCATCATTAGTGGTGTTAACGGTGAGTGAGTAGAGAAAGGTGGCATTGTTATCCAAGTGCTATATGCACCTTGAAGTTTTGTGGAACCCCAATTTGGGAGATATCGTTGTATCCCATTATTTGATATAGTGGAAATTTTCCCTTAATCATTGGTGTTGTGTGATTGGTTTTATTTTCATCGTATTGCATATCATTGCTTGTGTAGATTCCATATTGTGCATAGCGTCCCGGATCGGTAATTCCTCCAACAAGTGGTATCAGAGCTACGTTTGTCGGGATAACCGTGTGCAATATGGAAAGACGGGTATGTAATGGATTTGAATATTGGAGCAAGGCGTGATTCTTGCTGAAAGAGAATAGTCACAATTCAAAAAAAAGAAAAGAAAAAAGAATAATCACAGTTTATTAAAGAAGCGTAACTGAAGAAAGATTTGTAAAATTGTGAAGTTTGACAGTTTCAGAAATCCGTGGCAAAAAGAAAAAAGTTGTTTTGTGAAGGAAGAAAAATAAGAAGACGAGCTTTCTCTTGGTTGTGAGAACAAGGGAAAAAAGTGTAGCCTCCTTTGAGAGAGTAGTGAACCAAGAGTATAACCTTCATTGAGAGAGATGAAGAGTTTTTCTTTTCATATCCTTGTTAGTGAAAACAAGAGAGAAAAAGAGAGTGAGATAAGCCAAGTGAAGTTAATGAAATTTGATAAACATAGGGAGTTAGTTGAAAATATCCATATAGATGACAACGATTCCGATTTGATGACAAAGTCACTATCGATGTACAAGCATGTATGGTTCAGCAGCAGTGTAGATACGATGGTGACAAGTACCTCACCATAAGTCGTGAGGGGGATATTGTTGGGTTTTCACGACTTATGGACCCAATAGTCTAGGTGAGCCCCTTAACCATTAGGGGAAGCTTCCTAACAGGTTCCTTGTTAGGTTAGAAAAAGAAACCGAGATTGGTATTTAATCTCTTGTCCATAAGGACAAGAAAAGCTGCAAACAAAACAGAGGTTTTGTTGCCATGAAGAAGAACAGGAAGAAAGAGGGGGAGCTGCCAAGTTATGTCTTGGTAATGATTTGAGAGAGCTTGAAGAAGAAGGGTGTTCTAGCTAAGGACCGGTTTTGTTGGTGAATATTTATCCACCGCATCCTACATCTCTTCAAAGGGTTTCTAGGGTTTGTTCAAATCCTAGTAGTAGTAAGTTTCTCATCTTCCTTGTTTTGTTATTGGTTGAATCTACCTAAGTATTTGGTAAAGAATTTGGTTATCCATCATTAGTGGTGTTAGTGGTGAGTGAGTAGAGAAAGAGGGCATTGCTATCCAAGTGCTATATGCACCTTGAAGTTTTGTGGAACCCCAATTTTGGATATATCGTTGTATCCCATTATTTGATATAGTGGAAGTTTGCCCTTAATCGTTGGTGTTGTGTGATTGGTTTTATTTTCATCGTATTGCATATCATTGCTTGTGTAGATTCCATATTGTGCATAGCGTCTCGGATCGGTAATTCCCCCAACACTATGCACATATGACATTGATTGGGCCATGTATTTTCTATCCACTCGTGCCCGCGTACCCATATTGTATACTATTATCACACCTGCAAATGCTCCAAGCAACAACAAAAAATTGCGCAACTATGAACCGGCAATACGGTGGTTCAGTGATCTCCTATTACCCACTCGTATTTCATCCTTATAAGTTTGCACCTATGCAAACAACAACACTACCCTGAGTTATGCAACGGAAGACTTACTTAGATTTTCTTTTTTCCTTCGATTGTAGCCCACATTACAAAGAGGGGTTAATGTTATGCTTATGCTTCACCGAATTTGGGGAGTACTTTCGAATAAATAAAACTCATAGACAATTCTTTAAGCAAACAAACTCTCTTTTATTAGCTTAGGAGAAGATTACAAAATTCTGTCCAACCAATGGACTTACAAGCTTATTCTCTCTATAAGCCCAAAACACACTCTTTATTGCAATGTGGTGCCTCTATCCTTGAAGACATGCACTTGCAGAATTTTTATGGCCTATTTATAGTGCCAAGAACCAAGCTAATCCGTGTGTAACCAAGTCCACGGCCTATGAACTATCATATGTCCATAGGCAGTTTTCCTAACCGCAACAATGCCTTTTTAATTACTAGCTTTTGTGTTGGCTTGCAGAATTATGCCTCACTTGTCTTCAATGGTTAGGGAATGCCAAACTCGGTTATAACGCCTCTTTATAACCGTCTCAACCAACTCCTTTGCTCTAACATGTGTGTGATGCACACACAACTCGTAACTGACATCCTGAACCAATAACCAGCTAATATTGCGCTGTACTTAACTTGGCCTGAGACAAAGTACAACTATGATTGCGCTACATTCAACTTGGTATCTTCCCATGTATATCTATGATTGCGCTACATTTATCCCGCCCATGTACTTAGATCATTTGGATGCTAATATCCGAGTAAAGTCATGCCAATTGAGCCTTTCCTTGCTGCTTGGTTTACTTCATACTTTAGGTGCATCACTTATATTCTTTTTTCCAAGCAATAAACAAGAATGTCGCATTTAGCAACGCCACTGTTGTATGTGCATTGTCCAAGCCTTGGCCAATGCTTAAGTCATTCCATGACTTTCATTTCATCCTTCATTCCTTCATTGAGCTGGGCTAACTCTGAATCATTATCGCATAATATTGCATGTGCTAAGTAGCCTTTCTTGTCTCATCCGTGATAGCGCTACATTTTCGGATTATGCAGCTTCATTGGCCTGGACACTAACTTCAGTAAAGCGCCATCTTGGCGCTTTACTATTGGGAATGCTAACAAACATCCCCCACCTAATCCATTCAACGTTCTCGTTAAATGCAACATCAGTTAAGGATCTGTTGAACTACTTGGCCTTGTACGCATCTGAGACACTCTCAGAAATCAGCAAACTTGTTTGACCTATATTCTGCCAAAGTTTTCTGCCTAGTACCATATGCCATCACTTAGCTTATGCTCCTTTCCATTAAGCCTACAAATTCGAGCTTCACTGTCGCATCGTCGACTATGCTTCAATTCCGCTTCATTCATATCTTAATACCCAAAAGTTATGTTAAATCTGTTATTATACCCTTGCATAATCGCACAATTTTTTTAAGCCATTCCGTGCCTAAGTGTACATGCAAAATGACTAACATATCACCCTGATATGCATAACTTAGCTTACTGCCTCCAACTCCGACTTATGTTGCAATCTCACAACTCAATATGCCTTACTGTAGACTAAGTATTCTCCAATCACTTTGCAACTCTTTTATGCAGATACGACTGAAATGCATGATTTTAGCCATGATTTAGGATACATGGAATATCCCACCATCATTTTGGACAAGGCATCCTCTTCACGCGCCTTTGAAACTAACAAAGCCTCACTTGTTCTTTCAAAATTCCACGCTTTAATATAGTGGAAAAACAATATCATGTTCTTCCCAACTATGAGTTACTCTTAACTCATATGCTTGATGGACTTACAACTTCATTCTTGTTGTGCTATCGCTACCAAGTGCCGTTGCACTTCCACATAACTCTCCCAACAGAAAACTCGCCTATGCCACTATTGATACATGGAAATAATTACCCTTGAAAAAGAGGATCCCCTTAAACTTTTAGGAGTTCCCTTTAAGAGATGGAGACTTGGGGACTAGGCCCAACCCTTAGGGTGATGGATAATCCTATCCCAAGAAGGGAAGAAATAAAAGAGTTGGGCTTTATCCAAAGCAAAAAGGGCTTTTTCTCTAGATTCATAAATAACTTGGGAAAAGGGAAGTGGTATTTTTGTAATATATTAGTCTTATAGGTGTTTGTTCATAAAAGGAGGAGGAAAGATTATTATAAAAGGGGAAAGAAAGGAACAATCCGGGCAGTGGTTACTACACCTATTGTGCAAGGCGCAGGAGAACCACCGAGATAAGGAGAATAAACAAAAGGAAAGACTATTGTCGGAGCAGGCGGACATGATCTGTTAGAAATGCAAAAGGAATTAGACGAGTCTATTAAAAGAAACACGAGTTACGAGGGCTTATGACGCGAGCAAGAGAGCAGAGCGCAACAACGTCAAGAGTAGTTAGCGCCAAGAATACCATTCCGGGGATAACTGAGGACGCGGTCGCAAGGTACCTTGAAATGAACTATTGGGTGACAAAGCATGACGCTTATGACTCACTGGATCCCACATACTCCATGGAGGTCCCTGATTATCAGTACCCCAAGGATTATACATCACCAAAGTTCAAGACCTATGGAGGGAAAGGGAATGCACGAGAACACGTAAGTCGCTTTGTGTCAGCGACGAATGCCCATGCTCAATACGAAAATTTGTGTATGAGAGAATTCCCAAAGTCATTGATGGATAACGCCTTCACTTGGTACGATAACCTGAAGCCGGGGAGCATCGACTTATGGCCTGCAATGGTACAACTTTTCTTTAAGAAATTTTATTCTGCTCAGAGGAGAGTCACTGTAATTGATTTAGGAAGGTGCACGTAGCGAATATGAGAAGAGATCGGAAAATACATCATGCGTTTTAGAAATTTTGCATTGGAATGTCACGAAGATGTTTAGGAGGAGCGCTTATTGGAGATCTGTATTAGAGGAATGGACACTATTTTCAGATTAAATTTAACAAACTTTAAGTTCCAAGCCTTTGTAGAAGTTGAGGAAGCCGTAGATCGGATATCCGATTGCGGTAATTTTATGAGCTCATGAGGAGTTTGTCACACCTGGCAACAACATTCTATCAATACTGCATCCGCACCAGCTTTTAACAATTGATCTCAAACGAATGAAAGTAGAAAAGGAGCATCCGCCTTCAACCCATATCGAGGACAATCAGGAAGAAGAGGAGAAAGGACGGATGGAGGAAGGTCTAATCCTCCACCTCCTTTACCTTGTAATAAAGAAAAAATAGTTGGACTTCTAGATCAATGGGGGCCAATAAAGAAAAAACTTTACCGCCAGTTTCGGTAGAACCCACTACAGCGGATAAAGCACACGAACGATACTGCCACTTCCACAAGAGAGTACATCACCCAACTGTGGAATGTTTCTCCCTCCGCTACATTGTTCAGAGAAAGCAGGCTAAAGGGGAGTTGGAAATAGGATATAAAAACATAAACAATGATCCTCTCTCTCAGCATCAGGTTATTATGATCTCACACGACCCAGCGAATGGAGAAGCCTGGAGATATTGGGAAGATATGGAAGAAGAAGAGGCGTACGAAGCATCTAAGGAAACAACCTTTCCGGATACAAATGGAATCGCCAGCAAGTTCGCTCAGGCCATCTTTGCGCATCAGTTCTTCGATTCTTTAGGATTTAGCGAAAATCAGATTCGCGAAGCATCAAAAGCTATTTTTGTGATCACCTCGGGAAAACCATATGATCCAACACCTAAAAGAGCTATCACTTTTACAGATGAAGATATTTGATATACGGGAGAACACCTCTACCCCTTTTACTTGACAGCCTTCATTAATAAACAACCTCTTAAGAGAGCATTTGTAGATGGAGGAGCTTCGCTTAACTTGATTTCATTGCACACACTTGAGTTACTCGGGGTATCGCAATCGACAATAAAAATGCATGCAAAAATTGTAAGAGGGTTCGAAGGACAAACTCAAATGGCAATCTAAATAGTGCATGGTAGGTCTTTAAACAATACCTATAATGATAACTGCAAGTGCACAGTGTCCTAATGTAACACAGGGCAAGCACAGGTCGATCCTCAAAGATAAGGAGGGTGTAACATTGATTCTCAAGTCTTACTAAACTGATTCTATCCAAGCAGTAACAAAAGGGGTGTTTGTGTTGTCGATACGACTAGATGGTTGGTAGTAAACAAGTAGTAAAGCATATTGTAAAGTAGTATTGTAAACAAAGGGTTAAAAGATACTAGGACAGTTGAATCCACCTCCTAATCCTATGCTAAGGCAATACTCATTCAAGTTGTATTCTTGTTCCTTTCTAGGGAGACTCCAATGGATGATTTATTAACTAATCTCATTAACTCACCCCTAGTATAAGCTGTCTTCTTATAGTACAACTGATCATAGGCTCATTTGATCAAATAGCTAACTATCATTCCTAAATCATAAACAACATGAAAATTGACTATCCTAGCATACAATCAAGGGTTTCATCTAAACCCTAGCAGATGAATTTAGAACATGATGAAGATGATTAAAACACAATTGTATTAAGAGAACTAGTTGATCCAGCTAGAATTGGATATCCTTGTTACACAACAGTAGCCTCTATTAATACACAAAACTTCTTCTCAATCACTAGAATTCAACTTTCCAGCTTCTTGAGTTGATGTTCTCCAGCTATTGAAGCTAACCCTAATCTTATCTCTCTCA
>JAJJMB010004080.1:1037913-1191959 GCA_023531105.1 Papaver atlanticum | reverse complement strand
ATACTACGTTATCTGAAGAAAACTATTGATTATGGTTTGTTCCTAAGACCCAACTCTGAGTATTCTATCCATGCTTACTTTGATGCGACTGGGCCGGTAGCCTAGATGATCGCAGGTCTACGAGTGGGTATTGTATCTACTTTGGAGGGAATCTCATTTCCTGGAGTGCTCGAAAACAGAAGATTGTCTCCAAGTCTAGCACTGAGGCAGAGTATCGTGGGGTTGCCATCACTACGTCAGAGCTCATCTGGATACAATCTCTTCTACAAGAATTGGGTATCAAGCCGTCCACTCCAATGTTGTGGTGTTATAACTTGGGAGCCACTTTTCTCACAGCTAATCCTGTGTTCCATGCCCGCACTAAACATATAGAAATTGACTACCATTTCGTTCAGGAAAGAGTTGCAGCAAAACTTCTTAATGTCAAGTTTATCAGCTCAAAGGATCAGCTAGCTGATGTGTTTACGAAGGGCTTAGCATCACCCAGGTTTCACTACATACGTGACAAGTTGAACATTCGTAAACTCAGGCTCAACTTGAGGGGAAGTGTCAAGGAAACCCTAGCCGAATGCCCTGAAGACTCTCAACTGTGTTAACCATATAACCCGGTCTGGTCAGCAACAATATTGTGCGACTATTATCACGGATCTTCAAACTGGTTTTTTGAATTGTTTTCACAAGTTCAGCATCTCTTCATGTATAAATAAGAATCAATATCTTCCATTGTTTGTATAAATTTGTTGATGCATGGTTTATGACTGAAATGGTTAGTGCATTTTCTTCAGACGTACTTCCAAGGTATGAGGCTTGACATTGGTGCCATAATTGTGAATCCGAAACCTGCAATAACATTGGTATCAATTTTGGTACAAATTGCAAAAGTTCATTTCAGTTATTATATACAAAATGCTCCTGTATTCCTGTCACAGTTTAAGTACAATCTCTAATAACCATTATACATTTAAACAGTGGTTGGTATCACAATACAAGAGAAAATATTGCATCTATGTGGACCAAATATAATTTGTATAAGCAAATGGGACTGCAGCATATAGGCTATCGGTACTTTGGCATTAATAGGTTCATATGCTACATAAGAGAATTTATGAAAAGCAAGTGTCAGGCTTCTCCTAACTTCACTATTTCAAAAGAATTGTAGGCCAGATGCATCACCTTGGTCGTTAGACCTTTTTGGTTCTCCCTAAGTATTTAGGGTACGTCTACACCTTGGAAAACTAAAAATGACATCCGCAATGGCAGGAGAAAATGATTAGGTTAGGTATGGCAAAAAAAAAAATCTTTTAGGACTTTCAATTGCAGGTTTCGACTAATGTTATTTCTTTAATTTTTGATTCTTCAACGATGAATTGCTAATAAGTTATTTCATTTCTTTGTATGTATTTTTGGAAGAAGATTACCATGGATTTAGTAATTACCAGGAAGGAGTAAGAACTTGGGCTTCAAAAGATTTCGGACTTAAAAAGACAGAAACTTCTACGTGGTATAAGAAGCATCTGCAGAAATGCTAATCAGTATAAGAATAAGGGGCTTCTTTGATTTAAATGTTGCTACAGGTATCTCAAATCCATGATACCTTGATCTCATTGATTATGTGCGAATTACAATTGTGCGAATTATCGATCAAAAAGTTATACTTATATTATAGTTGTATGATTACGCTATGTTGATTCAACTACCACCACATGCATATCTGATATCAAGCCATATTTGTTCGAAGTTAAATGAGTTGCCATGCTTTGGGATCATGCGATTATCAACTGATTGATTTCAGTTAAATGATAAATGACATCTATATTCGATTTGTCTCATATAAACTTTACATTCAACCTGAAAATTATTTTGAGGAGTCATGTTACGTCTCTGCTTATTTGCTTGAAAGAAAGGAAGAGACACTGAGCGCACAGAGAAAGATGAGCAAACTAGATCTGCATTTCCAACAAAGGGTTGATCAGAAAATGAAGAAAAGTTATGTTTCCTGGCAGTAAATTCTTTTGGTAAACCAAATTTATAACACTTCTTTTAATGATATTTAGATTGATAAGTAACCAGGAAAATGGCCTACAAACGAGTTACCTTTTTGAGTTCAAAAATCAAGACATAATCCTTAACACAAATTTGCACAAAGTAGCTGCCTCTGATAAAGACTACAGCTAGCTTTCCGAGTCCCAAAACCATACTACTCTTTAAAGCTCCCCCGTGCCTCTTTATCCACAGGATAATCACAGTACCAGATGCACAAAATCTTAAAACCAAGAAAAACTAGTACATCCTCTTTATCTGTTTCAGTTCAGGCAATTGACAACAGACCCTACACCCCCTTCTACAAAGTCTCTTTCATTTGAAAATTGCCAAATGAACTAAAGAAGCAACTAAGAGAGTACTTAACTAATTAGTATTGTGTGTATGCTTCTTATTTCATATTTGAGAATGGTATAGGCCAAGTGAAATTGTATCACTAAAATTTGGCAAAATCTAGATGCGTCCATCATATTTGTACAAACACTATGGTAGAAGTTTTGTTGAACAAGAACTAGTAGAATTTTTGTTGAACAACAACCGGTTCGTGTATGACTCTTCTTTTTGTTTCACTGATATTGCTGATTCCAAATCAAACGATGGAAGCAAAAAACTCCAACGGTAAAAAGTAAAGGGCATTGAAGATCGCTCTAATATATTAGTCAAAGGTATTTAACTCTTCTGTCACGTTTCCATCAGTCTTCTTTCTACACCTCAACACTCAAACTTCTGACGCTTCACGCTTCAGACACTTTTTGGTATTGTAAAGGTGAAGAGGGTCATTGTACGAGTAACAAACGTCCAATTTGTAGGAACTGACGTTTCTCATCCAACAACCACCTGGTGAAGTTGACCTTTATCCTTTTCCTTTGCGACCTTATAAGTGTGTAGGCTAAAGTGCTAATGGTCACACAAATGAGTGCCCGTTCCAACTTTTCTTTGTTACAGCAATAAAAATAATAAATAAAATTAACTCGTTACATGGAAAATAAGCAAAGACAGGGTAAGGAAGACAGAACAAATCATCCAAAAGCAGTTTCGGAACACTAGCTCCGATTACTGACATAATGTATTAACCGTATAAAGATTAAACTTCAGTTTTTTTTGTAACATGTTAATTTCACATATCATCAGTTTAATTAGAGCTTGTGGGTTCATGCATACCATCAAGAACATAGGCTTTGATTTGGCCCCTTGTATTGCTCAATATGTAGAATGCATCAGTTGCCTTCTCTACTAAAGCTAGGTATTGTACAGACGCAACAACAGTCACAAATACATTATCCTGCAAGAAAGAAAATAAAATAAAAACACTTCACAGAGCAGGTGCAGGACAGCACTGCTCTGTATATTTTCCCTTCACTCTCTCCAAAATTTTGTCCATTCTGAATCATGCCAGGGGATCGAAAAGCAACATTTCATCACAGTTAAAGAACCTAGGTCCAAACCAAAACACCAACATTTACAAAACCTACGGGTACCTTTTTGAGTTCAAAAACCAAGACATAATCCTTAACACAAATTTGCACAAAGTAGCTGCCTCTAATAAAGACTACAGCTAGCTTTCCGAGTCCCAAAGCCATACTACTCTTTAAACCAAGACATAATCCTTAACACAAATTTGCACAAAGTAGCTGCCTCTAATAAAGACTACAGCTAGTACATCAACAGGAAAAAAAAATTCTCTCTTTTTTTCTCTTTCAACAAATCAAGAAGAAGAAGTGATGGAAGAAGATAGAGAATCTGATAGGGTAATCAAGCAAATCGATTTCTTATTTAACCAATTACAATCCCTCAAACAGAAAGCTCCATCATTTGAGGCTAAGTTGGAAGAAAAAATTACCAAACTTCAGCATATTTCAAAAGATCCCACAGTTGATGCATTGAATATACAAGAACATGTGGATAGGTGTATTGAGAGATTTCAAAATCAACTTGTCAAGATCAGAAGAGTTGGACAGTTGGTTGAAACAAAGGATGAAGCTGATTCAGGGGAAAGAATCACTTCTTTTGTCAATGTAAGTCACACTGATCAGAAACTTCTTTTATGTTAGATTTTGATTATTTATTTTGTTATATAAAATCTAGGTTAAAAATCTTGATTGGAATTTATTTTACTGCCATGGTTAGTTACATCTTACACTTATTGGAAAGGTACTGGCCATATTCCTATCATTTGTTACAAAAGAATTTAAGAATTGTTGATGCATCCATTGTACACCCTAGTTAGATGTTTACCGCTTTTGTTATCGATAAGCATGACTGGATCTGTTGTAGTAGTAGGAGATCTGGTGCTAATGAATATAAATTACATTTCTAAAGATTGAACTTGATTTGTGCTAAAAACAGTCGATGCTTGTAATTTATGCAAGATCGTGGGGTATTTTATGCAAGATCACGGGCCCCAAGTGCGAGTTGGGTACTTGCTTCTACTTCAATCTAGCTAATACCATGAATTTCATTATGAGTACTGCTAGCTTAGTTCTCTGAACTTTGTTTAGTAGTATCTCGATACCAATGAGAAATGCAGTTGTAGTTTTAGTAATCATGGTTACTTGGACTTGGTAGTAATTCGATACCAATGAGAAACGCAATTGTCCTTTTTGTAGTCCACTGGGTTGTGAGGTTGGACATCTCAAGATATGTGGTTGTATTTTGATTGTTTTTTGCTGAAAAATTGCATTCAGATATAACTTCTGCTTTTTCTTTGGCTTTCTTCGTGCTAATTGTCTATTCATTTGCAGATTCAGAAACTCGAGGAGCTGGAGAGGATTAAAAGTCTTGAAGATAAGTTGAAGAAGGAAGAAGAAAAAGTGTCTGATTTGGCGACCAGTTTGGGGAATTGTCAATCTACCTTGCTAGAACTGTCAGCCAAATTCGACCAATTAGCATCCGTTGATTTGGTGAATCAAGTCAGGGTAAGAATTTTGTATATATAATCTTCATTCATTGTTATTGACTCATAAGAGTACTTTGCTTTATATATATATGTATATTCTTATTGTTTTTAATTTTTCTCCTTTCACCAGGATGAGATGGATTCTGAACTAAATAAGGTAGTAATATATGCCATTGACCAATCCAAGGTTGAAATGTCAGAAGAGTAAGTGCTTAATTTTATATTTTTTTAAATATATTTTTTTTTTTGTGAAATTAAGAGAAGATTTTATTCTGTTATGTAGATATAATCTAGACAGTAAACAAGTAAACTTTCTGACATTTAGCCTCAGTACTAAAAATAAAAAACGATTGAGAAAAATAAAATGTAGTAACTCTTTCCTGCTCTTAACATAAATCCTTTTCAATCCCTTCAAGTGGTGCAGTCACCGATTCATATGTTCCGCTTCCTGCTTGCCTTTAGTTGTGTCAAGAGGATCTGCTCTAACTTTCTCATTTTTGCAAAAATGTTGCCAAAAAACTTAGCATCCTTCTTGTTGTACTCCTTAGCCTTCTCCCACCCTTGACATTCTCTAATCAGCTTCTTCTTCAACTCTTGATTTCCAATTTCATTTTCTTCGCCTACTTTCAGTGCTGGATTTTCCTGAAATCTTCAGCTACTGGAAGATAAAATCATCATCTATTTCTTCATGCAAAAACTAAAATCGCCTGAGATTAGAGTTACTGATTTGAATCGGAGAAAAGTTATAGTAAGTGTTTAATTCAAATGAGTTAAATTCAATCTTTTTAGTTTTTACTTGCTGATTTATAGAACTTGACATAAATATTCTGTTGTGGAACATTTTTTAGGATTGAATCAAAGTTTAAAAGTATTAACTCGGAGGAGAAAGAAAACAAGGAAAGGCTGTTGACAGTGGAAGAGTTTGAGAAAAAGTTTGATAACATCAAGAAGGAAAGGAATGAGTTGCTGAAGGCATCCGAAGCAGCAAGTGACAATATCCGTCTCAAAGGCACAATCTTTACTATTTTATTGGGACTTCTCGTTAATATCTTCATAACTCAAAGATCAGCCGAAAAGTTCTGGATGCTGATCACTTTAGTATCAATTATGTTGACGGCTACCGAGTTCATTGCATGGGGAGCCTTTAAGGAGATGCGGCGGGTAGATCAAGAGCTCAAACTACTGATGTTGAATGAGTTTCGATGGTACACAGATTGGGAAGAGTACGATAACAGCCTCCCACAAAATATGAACCAACTTTTATTATTGAAGGTAAAAGAGGTTCGAGATATTCATTTGAAATGGAACCGTAAACCTATCAATGATATTTGGGGGAAGGTAAAATCATACTTCACAAAGCCTTTTGAAATTCGACTTGTGAGGGACATTTCCGTGACTACTTGGCTGATTTTAACTCTTTGCATCGTTTTCCAATTGATGCTGCCAGTCCAGCTGATCATATCTCTTCACGACTTTGGTAAGAGTTTTTTTACTTTTCTTAATTTCCTTTTCTTTTTTTCTTTATTAGATATAGATAAATAAATAATCTCAACATAATTTCTTTTAACAGCTAAAATCAGGAGCAATGCCCCTGCCCCTCCCTCGCCTTCCATTTTACAACATTTTCTGGGTTTCTGACTTGATGCGCCCATGGAAAGGTGAAGCCGTGAAGTTGAATTCAGGTTTCAAGATTGCCAACAAGGCCTTGTTTCTTTCAAGCCATTTTAATGGTAGTTAATTTCCCTTTGGATGCTGCATGTCCTCGTACCTTGCTAGAATTGAATTTCATTTTGCTCGGAGTTCATTAACTACCAAAGGGACATGGCTTGAAATTAACTACCATTAAAATGGCTTGAAAGAAACAAGGCCTTGTTGGCAATCCTGAAAACCTGAATTCAACTGTCCAACTCTTCTGATCTTCACAAGTGGATTTTGAAATCTCTCAATACACCTATCCACAGGTTCTTGTATATTCAATGCATCAACTGGGATCTTTTGAAATATGCTGAAGTTTGGTAACTTTTTCTTCCAACTTAGCCTCAAATGATAGAGCTTTCTGTTTGAGGGATTGTAATTGGTTAAATAAGAAATCGATTTGCTTGATTACCCTATCAGATTCTCTATCTTCTTCCATCACTTCTTCTTCTTGATTTGTTGAAAGAGAAAAAAAGAGAGAAAAAAATTATCCTGTGGATGTACTAGTTTTTCTTTGTTTTGAGGTTTTGTGCATCTAGTATTGTGAATTATCCTGTGGATAAAGAGGCACGAGGGAGCTTTAAAGAGTAGTATGGTTTTGGGACTCGGAAAGCTAGCTGTAGTCTTTATCAGAGGCAGCTACTTTGTGCAAATTTGTGTTAAGGATTATGTCTTGATTTTTGAACTAAAAAAGGTACCCGTAGGTTTTGTAAATGTTGGTGTTTTGGTTGGGACCTAGGTTCTTTAACTGTGATGAAATGTTGCTTTTCGATCCCCTGGCATGATTCAGAATTGAAAGAACACGCTAAAACACAGATCTAACAACAGAGCATTTGTCATACATATTTGTCAGTTGCTTTTTACGATCTAAGCTATCCCTCCTGTGCAGTGAGTACTAAAGGTTGATTGCACGATTAGTAAATCCTGTGACAATTTTTATTTTGATGATTTGACTCTGTAGGATTTATTCTTAGATCTGGCATAGTCATCACCGGCTTGGTGCCTCCCCATATAATTCGACATTCAAGGAGACTGAGTCTATCTTGGAATACCGATTTGACTGCGGGAGAATAGCAACAGATGTTGAGAGAGGTCAGCTGAGCAATTGAAGATGGAGATTGTTAATTGTTATAGAATTCGTTCAGGACAGTCTTGTTGTTAGTTGTAAGAATCTTATGCCGCTTGAAAATACCTCAAAATCTTTCGTTTACTATTCAAATGACATGAAGATTCAAATAAGGATTCTAGTAGTGTTGTGCGAAATATAACATGACTCTGATCCAGAAGCATTACTTAAACATCGCAAATAAAATTAACAATTTTGTTGATACTGGATACAACATATTTTGTTTCGAGGTGAAACACTCCTACATTATGCAGACAGAGCACCATATTGTTTTCAAAATATACTAGATTTTTGGCCCGTGCTACTCATCGGGCGTACCCGAAAACCATACACCATACTTTTAGTCTGATGCTCCACAGTCAAATTTCTTTCTTTATAATTTCATCTGTTTTGGATTCTTGCTGTTGTCAAACCTGCACATTTCCTACACATTCATACTACAACATCAGGTCATTTTTTCCAAACAATCACAACAGCATCTCCATAGCTATGCATACTTGCAGCTTTGAATCCATACTTGCAGTCACATAACCATGAAGAAAGCAACAAAACCATGTATAAAAAAAAGGATATTAAATAAAACACCGTTCAAAGAAAATCCAAAGAGGTAAAACAATCTTTTAATTGTAAATAAGAAAATAAATAAATATCCTAAAGAAAAATTGTATCCTAAAAATACCAAAACCATAAGAAGGGTGTCTTAAATATAAGGAAATCTAATAAGATAAGAAAAGAAAGACGGGTTTGATCTTATGTACCATTGTCGCTTTCTTTCTCATTACTATGTAGTATTCCTTTATCTGCAGTTTCCACTTCTGCCAATGCTTCCTCATCTTCCAAGTTTTCATCATCACCATGTTGGCCAGCCTCTGCTAAGTCCGCTAATGCTATTATTTCATCCATATTTTCACCTTCATTTCCTTCCGCACTTTCATTGTTTGCTAATACCTGCTACATGTTGCGCATTTCAAAATTGGCTTCCAGTTGAAAATTAATTGGATACACTTCGAAAAACTATTTTAGCCAAAACGATTTTGCATTAAGATGCACTTCGAATATGAATGACAATCTTATTGCATCCCAGATTTCAGGTACATTTTCTGCCAAATTTTCTTGTTATCCAAGTAAATTTGTTAGATATATTCCCTCTATATTGTTACCTAAGCATATAGTAGAGAATGGCCAATACCTTTATATTTATAGTGTTGATTTCCATGAGATTTTCTATTCTCATATTATCAAGGAGTGGTTCGGCAGTTGGTCCAGATACAATTATCACAGTTGTTGTGGTTTTGTCTGTCACTTTGAGCTCCAATTTGTAATGCGCAACCGGATTTTTTACTCTTTTTTTCGCAACCATTGCACCATGGAATTCCCTTAAGTATGATGTGTGCATTGTTGCATTTTGGACATGCCATGTAGAACAAAGTGGATCTTTCTCGAATATCGGTTACCGTTGCTTTGAATGTGAATGTGGTACCCTGTTATAATTGGTTATCAATTATTAGTATTTTTTTTGATACATTATCACTTGCATTTGAAATTCTGTATAAATGCTACATTGTTATCTGAATTTTGCAGCAATTCAAGTCCTTCCATCACAGTGACCCTGTTTCTGAAAATTAATTCCTCCATTGAACCTCCCTGCTGCATTTCCTTTTCGTTGCTATCAACAATTACCACTTTAGTGAAATCTGCAAATCTGTTAATATGTAGGTTAATATGTAGATATTTGGATCAACAGTTAACAGACATGAACATGTATTAATTGGTCACAAATTATTAATAATACTTACTTTGACTTAAATTCTTGAACTTGTGGTATGTCAAGATCCACATATACTGTGGTGGACTTTGATATCTTCAAAAATTAAATAACTGATTCATTCTTTATGTTAGTATTGGAATATTGTGGCTGCATATATTTATGGAGTTAATAAGTGGATGTCATCTACCATAGTTTTGATTACCTACAAACTTATGCACTGTCAGTCCAGTTGCTATTAGTACCACATTCTCGCCTTCCTTGATTTTTTTGGTGGGGTTTCCTGTGTCTCCTTAAAGTGTTATTTTCATCTGCTTGCCTCCTTCATTCTCTATTGTTACATCTATTTTTACGACATCTTCATCGTTTTTCTTCCGAATTATTTATGGCCCTTCTGCTAGTATTAGTTTTCCAATGACGTCTTCCAAATCATATTAAATTAATTAACTAAGTGATTTATTTTATAAATTGTGCATATTTATCTTAATAAGAAAAAACTTTCTTGAATCATAATAGAAAAGTGTTACCTGTAGTGTAGGTTGTGTCGGCACATCTTTCTTGGAGTTGTTCTAGTTCAGTGAAGAAAAATCTGTAAGTTGGGATGTTTCCATTATCTTCGTTTTCTACTTTGACACTTGTATAAGTGTTGAAAAACATTCGTAAATTGGAACGCAGAGGCCTGTAACTCTTTTCTGATTCAATGATGGAGAAGAACTTCAGTGATAACACGTTTTTCTCTCTCAGTTTTTCACTGTGCATTGAATATTGTGTTGGTTTGAGCTCGCAGAGGATTTGCTCACCCTATTATTAGAAATATTACAAAATTAGTCAATAGTAATTCATGAGCTCAAATATAATAGTCTTTCTTGGGAGTAAAATGCTTGTATGATTTAAAGACCAACTCAAAGAAGTTGTTACATAATGATAATATAATGATACATTTTGAGCATAAATAGGTTACTCTATTTATTGATATACTGATATTACAGTTTTGAATATAATGAGATGAAAGTGATTATATGAACAAATAAATCAGTGATATTTAATACTTACAGTTCGATCCATTAAGATCATGTAGTAGTTTTAAAGCTTTCCCGTATTTAAAATATTTTTTCCCATGCCCGCATAATCCTATGTTTTCCAGAGATTTTAATTTCCCCCTTAGTCAAGTGACATAAATCTGGAAGTTCTTGGTCAGTATTCCTAGCTATTGTTCATGTATAGTGAAATGTATTTTTATTGATTAAGAATACAATAATACTAGATGATCGCTGCCACGGTGGGACGGCCGATCGAAGAAATCGGCGTGAAAGTACCATTTTTCCTGACATGGTGCGAAAGTATCACTTTTCTTAATACGGGGTAAAAATATCTTTTTTCCCGACATGGAGTGAAAGTATCATTTTTCCTGACACGGGGTGAAAGTATCATTTTTCCTGACACGGCGTGAAAGTATCATTTTTCCTGGTACGGGGTGAAGTGTAAAGCAGAATCACATGAATTGTGTGATTCTCGGCGAAGTAAAATGAGCTGTAACCCACTACTTAGTTCTGCCTATAAATAGTGGCCTTGGTTCATTGTAAAAGGGGTTGGATATTTTGTATTAGAAGAGGTCATGTCGAGAGAAAGTAAGTTAGGATTCTTGTGAGTCTTCATTCTTGTATCACCAACGTCTCAACTTATTTATAAAAGGGAATTTCTATTTCTTGTGCATTCATATAATAAAGAAGTTTGATCTTATTTTCATTACTATGTCTTAGATCTCATATAACTTATCATTTGGGTGTACTACTGGATTTCCAGTAGTTACATTTTGGCGTCCAGAAACAAGGAGCTTAAGTTGAGAGTTTACTCTCACTTGAGATCTTGAAAAGAGGTTGAAGTTGTTCTTGAGTTTTGTTTTTAAAATCTTTTAACTAGTTGTTTTTTCACGAAAAATATGATTTCGTAAATCAGAAGAGTGTATTTATGTTCGAGATCCGAGAAGTAGAATAACCCTTGATTTCTATCTTAAAAGGCTCGTTAAGATCTAAAGACAAGCTTATCTTAAAGTTTATAGCAAAGTTAGCTTTATTTCATTAATTAAAGATCATCAGCGAATCAGTGAGTGCGAGTTGATTCATAAATATTGGTCGAAGTTGGTTAATGGCAAGAGTACCAAATCGAGCAAAACACATAATAGCATCAAAGAGAAGTAAAAGTTTAGAAGCAAAGAGAAGAGGAAAGATGGAAAGAGAAGAAACATCAGCTGACGGAGGAAGACGTGGTGTTAATCAACAACGGAACAGGGACCCTAACGAGGATAGCTTCAGAGATGGATCAGTTCATACTTCTGATACCGAAACTGTTGGTGGGAGAAGAGCCAATTGGCGAAGAAAGAGAGGAAAATTTTAATGAAGAAAACATGACGTTGGAACAGTTAAGGGAAACACTTCGTCAGGAAAGAGAGAGGGAAAGAGACATAGTGGAGCAGCGAACTAGGCTTGCAAGGAAAAATGCCACTTTGATGCAGCAAAATCATCAACTTAACGAAGAAAGAGCAGTCAATGACCCACGGGAGGAGATTCAGATGCTAGAACAGGCTCATCAGAGAGAAGGAATATACGTCAGAGAGACGATATACCCGAAGATAACGAAGACGAAGAAAAAAGAAATGAGGAGAGAAGAGAACGAAGGAGGAGACGCCAAAGAGAAAGCAGCGAATAAAGAGAGCTGTGGAGAGCATTGGAAGAAACTAGGTGGGAAGATCAAAGGAAAAGATTCGAAAAAGAGAGGAGACGCGAAGAAGAAAGATTACACGAAGAAGAGAGAAGACTTGAAGAAGAAAGATTATACGAAGAAGAAAGGAGACGCGAGGGCGAGAGGAGACATGGTGCGCGTCGTTTAACACAACAAATTAATTACTTCTTTCCACATAATTAACTGGTAATATAATGGCAAGGAGTTCGTTCCCACGAAGAGCAGGGAGATTTTAGCTGTTAAAAGGTAACTGAAAGGGTGGGTTTTAGATTTTAATCAAAGTAACTAATAAAACGAAAATAATAAATATTGGTTTAAATTAATAAGGAGAAAGATGATTAGGGAATCATTCGCCGTCACTGAACCGAAACTTAATTAAATACAAGTTTATCTCTTATTAAATTTATATTGTTACCAACCGTAGAATAGCAATAAGCTCTGCTATCCCGCCGTCACTACCAGATTCTATCCAACCAACCCACCAAGAATAAGCTCGCAAGGTGTAAGTTAGTCGAATGCTATACACTCTGTGAATCAGGTTGATCCTAGCATCAGACGCATAGGCTCGGCCTGTTTACTAGTGTTATCTTTACACACAATTGCTTAACAAAATCTCTCTGTCAGCTCTTGCGATTTACTACTTGCATAAAGAGTTGATGTGACAATTACACTATCACACAACTCTAAACTAGTAGAAGAAATATTAATTGGTTAATTTAATTGATCATTATAAATAACCCCTCAATATTCTTAGACAATAAAAATAATAAAGATAATCAACAATAAAATAAACGTGGTTAAAGAAAATAATGCTTCACAGTTCAGGACTTTGAAATCATCCCTAATCAATTAAAAGATTAGCTAGACATAGTTATGGAGTTTTCATCCCTAATCATCTCCAGAGCAAGTTTATTACAGATTTTGTTAAAACTCACTCTTAACTTATTGGACTTCATACTTTTTGGGCTTTGGTAGTTGTTTTGTGGGTTTCTGTTTAAATTTCATTTAATTAGGAATGTGCTTTTTCTTGTAATTTTTGAGTATTTGTAATTTTTTTCCATAATGAGTAATAAAATGGCAATTGATTGCGCAAAAATAAAAATAAAAATAAAAGATAAACATTTAGAATAAAATTTGCAAACCAAAAGAAAGTCGCAAACTCACTCTAAACCGTCTCCTATTCTCTCTTTCTCTGTATTTTTTTCTCTCCTCCAAAAGTGAACTCCTTTTCTCTCAATATCGACTCCTATTCTCTCTTTCTCCGTATTTGCAGGGAAAGGTGGCGGTGACCTTTTTGGAAAGGTGAAGCCGTGAAGTTGAATTCAGGTTTTCAGGATTGCCAACAAGGCCTTGTTTCTTTCAAGCCATTTTAATGGTAGTTAATTTCCCTTTGGATGCTGCATGTCCTCGTACCTTGCTAGAATTGAATTTCATTTTGCTCGGAGTTCATTCCCTTTGGATAATATGTACTCAGTACCTTGCTTGTTTTTTCGGTAAGACGTTTCTTTCATTGTGTGCACCAAAACCTCATGTAGTGAACTGGCAATTAATACACTTTCGTGCTTATCTATAAAAGGGTTGAGGAATTCTTTTACGTTTAAACAAAGATTTAGTTATTGAAAATACATTGTAACCGCAAAAATAAAAACTAAACTCGAGTAAGAAGGAAAGAATACATTGTTCCAAAAGATTTGAATGGATTTTAAAGTTCAGCCCACAAACACGTCAGAACCAAATTCTCTACAGCTCCAATAGTAATTTTAATCCTCTGCATTCAACAAATGAACCCCATCCGGCATAACTAAGCTAAAGAGAACACTTCAATTTCGATTGTATAAAACTAGTATATTTTCAAAAAATGCTCTCCTCATTTTGGCTTAGCAAACTTCATGTGAGATCTCACTCTATTAACTGCCGAGGCGCCGAGCAAATGTTTTATGTCCTAGTCCATGTAAGCTTGGCGGTCCGCAAGTGTTAGCTCGAGGCCTCCAAAGTCCAAGACTGTGTTTGTGGGTATGTGTCAGGATCAACTTTCTCTTCAGGAGAAGGTACAAAGAGATAACTAAGTTATTCTAACAACATGAACCATCAAGGGAGAAATATAACAGCACAGGCAAATATGGTTAGTCAGGGCGAAGACAAACCTTCCATGGATGAATAACATAAGGACGATGATATGCCAGCAATGAGAAAGGCGAAGATTATCTTGTCAATATCAAGGGAGAAAATAAGTATAAGAAGTCAGCCTTGTATTTTATCTCACAAACCAGTGTTGGCACAGACGGTTTCAGGCGAAGGGAATGAGTTTAAGGTCACGCGATCAAGCGATCAAGTCCCTCGATACTGCACTTTTTGTAAAACCCCCAAGGGCGAAGATAAGAGTAACGGAGGTTTACTCAATAAATACATTTGTAGAGTTTTAGAGATTTGAAAAGAGTCACGAAAATTAATTAGTTCGTGAGAATTATAAAGAATTAAACAAAGTTTTGCGGAGTTATGCAGAGTTGTCTAATGTCTTGTAGAGATTTGTAGAGTCCCAAAAAGTTGTGAAAACAATTTTTATATGGAAATATGCATGTAGACATAAATACAAAATTTGTTGTAGCTTATTTATTATACTAACTTAAACTAAATTATTATATTATATACATAACTTCTTTCTTTTATTCAATAATATACAATATATGTAATAATAAATTAAAATAATAATTATTGCATATTTTTATATAATAATTAATATAAAAAAATGTTTAATCTTTTTTTTTTTTGATGCTATAAAAAATGTTTAATCATATCATATAATTTATACTAATCTATAATAAGGGTTTTATAGATTTTATATTTATGAAATAATAAAATAAAAGAGAATAAAAAATGTTTTTATAAATTTTTTGGAAGTCTTTCAAAATCTTACATATTTTGCAAGACTTTTATCAAGGCAAATCTATACGCAAAAGTCACTCAAAGTCTTGAAAATAGGTAAGCATGCAAAGTCTTTGAATTTTCAAGTTTACAACGAGTAACACAAACTTTACAAAACCTTTTGACAATCTACAACCAGTAACATAAACTTTGAAAGAGATTTTAAAAGTAGACAACTAGTAACACAATACTTTGCAAATCCATTAAATTCCTTGGAAATCAATAAAAGTATTTATTGAGTAAACCCCTATAAGTTTCAGAGTTGTATATTTCTTACACAAGCAGAAGCGATCGAATCCTCCCTCATGGATATTTTTTACATTTTTTTGAACTTCCAAGGGGGAAGATATAGATAAAGTTACAACATTGTTTCATTCTATTGCACACAAGAGGTTGCACAGATGGACAAGTAAGCAAGGTGCAAGCTATAGGCCCTGTGTTCGAACCTAGCTACTGCACATTTTTATTTTTATTATTTTTATTATTTTTTGCTCAAAGATCATCCCACAGCACCAAGCTTTTACGCATATAGCACAAAATGAAGCATACTAAGAAGAAAAGTGACCAAGGCTACAACTATCTTAATCAAGGGCGATATCAACGCACCAAGAGAAACTCACAACTACAAACTCACATCAAGAGAAATAGAGCGCTACAACAAGAAAAGAAAGATGCAAAGAAGAAACACAAAGAAAAGCAAAGAAGAAAAAGGCAACAATAAGAGAGAAAATAATGACAAGTAGAACTAAAAGGCAAAAATAAGACCTTATTAGATAAGACCTCAATAGGAGGCAATAAATGTTAAAACCTCTAAATAGGGAGGCTAGGCTTCCAATTGTGGTGTGCATCCTAGTTCGCATAAATTTAAGAGGCAATACAAATATGACCTAACACGCGTCATAATTGGGGAAAACCTAGTAATGCATGTCTCAGGGGAAAGCAATACCATCCTAGAACCTGATCCATGGAGAGTTCGGGGAGAAACAAAAACTTAGCCAGCAGAGACTCCTGGGTCACAAGCCCAGGGTAATAAGTTCTCTCCTAAGGAGTGTACAAACTCGATCAGGGCGAAGCGGTACACGGTTGAGCCAAGCGTTCCTGGGCGTCTGGAGCGTTTCAAGCCATTCTTGGCAAGTCCTGGCTATGATACACTCGGTCCTCAAGAAACCCCAATTAGGGTGTGATCTCGTAACCACAAGCTATATCAGTGGAGGGATAAGAGGTCATGAAAACAACTGATTGTTTGTATCACCGGATGGGAAGAGCCCAACCTAATCCGTTAGGGGTAAGCTTCCTTGAAGGGGAAATCAGGGGGAATATAAAGGACGGCACCCTCCACTAGGGAGCTGAATTGTGTCAAAGACGGCAATGTCATGGGGATTCTACTCACGGGAGTATCTAGGCATGTCGCATCGTCGCGTGAGAAATATCCTGCCGAGGCAATAATACGAAAGATGATAAGGCAAGATCAATGGACTATTACTTAAAAGAGTAATGGTCTCCTGATATTTTGTCGATCAACCAAAAATAGTACCCCGGGGCAAGGATAAGACCTATTAAATAGGGGGAGGATGCATAAGACCTCTACTTAGGGAGGCGCGTAAGACCATGAAAGAAACACAAAAAGACCTCATTTTGGCTTAGCAAACTTCATGTGAGATCTCACTCTATTAACTGCCGAGGCGCCAAGAAAAGGTTTTATGTCCTAGTCCACGTAAGCTTGGCGGTCGGCAAGTGTTAGCTCGAGGCCTCCAAAGTCCAAGACTGTGTTTGTGGTTATGTTTCAGGATCAACTTTCTCTTCAGAAGAAGGTACAAAGAGATAACTAAGTTATTCTGCAAAAAACAAGAAATAAAATTCAAGAAATTAAGCTTAATTATGCTCCATAACTCTGCTCAGAAAATCTTATGCCCAACTAAACTGACATTTTGATTGGTGATCCTTACAATGCCTACAAGCATGGACACATGGCAAGTTGATCCCACATGTAAGCGCAACAATTTTATAGTTTGGACATGAAAAAGTAGACGAGGAAAACAAGTGAGGATTCTGCAATTCGGCCAATAGTAAGGATTCTCTCGACAGAGGATAAGAGAAAAATTTCCCATTTCCTTGCCGTTCAGAATCCAGATTGACCCTTCTGGGACTTTGGCATGTGCTATCTTATCGAAGATGTGCCTCTATATTAAAAGACAGAGTATGTGAATGAAACGAGATATAGACTGCTAAAACATAATAACAAAGTCTCATCTACGTCATTGAATCGAAGATATACATTTCATATCACAGTAGGTAATATATTTTTGTTTATACCATTGTCAAATCATATATGCATAACCAGGAAAACAGCTCCACCAAGATATTACAAAAAAGAAAAAAATACATTTTCTCTCTTTCCGTCTTCAATTGAATAGATATAGTTAACCAAAAAAATTAGGAACATACCCACTAAAAAAGTGCATGACGCCTCTGCCATCTCCTTCGTAGAGGCATCTTTTGTGGGCTTCGGATCCTCTATTACGAAATCTCCCTGTTCCGCTGTTCTACCCAGTCTCCAATCGACATGTGCCTAAATTTTTAACTTACAAAACTTACGGTTTTGCAAAATATATTGTTTACTAAATTAAAGATTCACTGAAGAGGAAAAAAAGGAAACAACTTAGATTTCCCTTATATCATTTTCTACCCCTAGAATACTCCCTGGTACAACATTCATCTATTGATAGAATGATATTTTTTATTTTTTTTGGAATATGGATAGACATCATTCCAACAAAAGATGAAGCATGGACTTCGTCTGCTTCACTTCTACATCAACTCAAGGATTATCCCTTTACAGGAGCTTAAGGTTACAACTGATCGATAGTTTTTTTTTTTTGAATGCAAGGTTTTTTTGTTTTGTCATTTTGTTTGTTTGAGCGTTCTCTTATCTGTCACAACCACAATATGTAGCAATGGTGATAACAGTCATATATAACGTGAGCCTAACCAACGACTACTATACCAAATTATGATTACATCAGACAAAAGCTCAAATCATGCAAAGGGTGGACTTTTCCAGGCTCAAACACAATTAACAAACATAAATGTCTAGAAGATTGCTCACTTATTAAACATCATATCATATCTGAGTTTGGTTCTTGGGATGTTAATATCACATAACGCCGATGTTATAATACATTAGTTTCTGCAGTCTGCTCTCTGTAGTTGGTTTCCTCTTCAGTTTCAAATTCCATCCCGATTATTGGAACTTGTTCCTTACGAATTTTAGAGTGAACTAGATTGAGACGGTCAATAAAATTTATAGGACTAGTCATTTCATCATAGGTTTTCTCTTGTGTAGGAAACTTTAGATTTATACTGCTGTCAAAATCCAATCTACGACCTATGTGTGATCCAATTTCACATATTCATCTTCATAGATTGTCTATAAAAAATAAAAATGAAAAAACTGAGATTAGGTAACATTAATATAATTCTTGTAGAGATTGTCTTCAAGTATATACAAATCAAATGTATTTAACCGGATTCAAAAAATTAATTATACTTTTCATTTACAAATGATGAATATAATTCTATACAAGCAAAGAATTATACAAAAAAATTGTAGGCAAGAAATGTTACCTGCTGATGCTCCATGAACAGAAACAAAAAATAAATAATTGATGGGCTGCAAAAAAGACGATAATATTAGGGAGTATGCTAGTGGTAGAAAAATGATATAAGTAAAATCTACATTGTTTCCTTATTTTTCTCTTCAGAAAATCGTTAAATTAGTCAACCGTATATTTTGCAAAACCGAAAGTTTTGTTAGTTAAAAACATAGACACGTGTCGAATGGAGATTGGGTGAAATAGAAGAATAGGGATTTTTGGGAATATACGATCCGGAGCCTCTTTCGTGTCCACTACACTACTTGTAAATTGTAATACACTTCAGCTTCTTATAGAAAGTATTTTATCTTGACTTTCCTCCTGCAACAGTTCCTATTTGATCAATGCAAAATTAATATAAAACCAACATAAACTCTTTTATCTATCCGAGAAGCTTCAAAATTAATTTTCAAGCAGTCCAGCTAGAAATGGATTCTTGAATAATACTGTGTTACTGGGAACCCTAACAGGCTCATCTTTAGAAAGTATGCCAACTCCCTAAAATATAGGTAAGAAAAATGCTAAGTTTTACAACACTGAATGCTAATTAAACTAGAAAAGAAACGTAAAAGAAACACATTATGGGGGTGAAATAGAATCAATAGATAACAACCACCAATCCTCTAACTGAAGGACAAAAATATAAACATCCAAAATATGGCATCCATCAAAAGAATGATATGCTGAACCCATCAAAAGATTAAACAAGACTTTGACATCCTTAGAGAAGATCAGACATGGAACCTTTCCACAGTCACACATGTAGATGGCCGTCAGAACTGAACTGTTAACTATTAGACCACAAACACACAAACAAAAACGTAAACTTTCAACCCAAGACCCTTCCATGAATTTTTTTAAAAAATCTGTCTATGGATGATATTCTCTGGACTGCTTAAAACACAATTTTGAATTTTCTATTGGTTTTATGATTGAATTTGTAAGGAGATTTGAAGTTATTTTTTTGAATGGAGGCGAGGGATCTTGGATACTCTCTACCTCTTCTACTCAATTCTATTTCATTAGATTACTTTCTCTTTCTTCCTCTCTTTCTTTATATACTAGGCATACTTAAAACCTAATACAAAAGCATGTGGAACACTCATGTCCACTCACTAACTTACTACTAATTAATCTTACATTTTAAACATTACATTAACTAACAATCTCCTCCTTAATATGATGTTCTACTACTCCTAGTAGCTCACGAAAATTTTGAAACTTGTCTTTGGGAAGTGCCTTGATGAATATGTCTTCCAATTGGTCTTCCGTCTTGCAATACTTGAGTTTTATCTCACCATCTTCAACCGCTTCTCGAATAAAGTGATACTTGAGTTTGATATGCCTTGCTCTATAATGCTCAATCGAATTTTTGGACGTAGCAATTGCCGATTTGTTGTCACAAAAAATTTCGGTACACCTTTCTTGTTTCTCTTGGATGTCTTCCATGATTCTTCTTAGCCATGCAACATGAGATTTAGCTATTGATGCCGAAATTTACTCCACTTCCGTAGTGGATAGAGCTACGGTTGGTTGCTTCTTCGATGCCCAAGAAAATATACACTAACCAAAAGAAAAAGCGTACCCCGATGTACTCTTCATGTCATCAATACATCCTCCCAAGTCGCTATCACAATAGCCAACTAATTTGACATCCAAGTTTCTTGAATACATGATTTCAAAATTCATCGTTTCTTGTATGTACCTCAACAACCTCTTTGTCGCTCCAAGATGTAGATTACTAGGTGAACTCATGAACCTAGAAAACATGCTTGAAGCAAACATGATGTCGGGTCTTGTATGTGTAAGGTACAACAAGATTCAAATGAGACCTCTATAGTAAGTCTCATCAACTTTTCTCTCACCATCATCTTTCTTGAGTTTCTCATTCACTACAAGTGGTGTTGATGTGGGATTACAACCAAGCATACAAAAAATTTTCAATACCTTTTGGGCATACATGCTTTGAGAAATGAACACTCCATCTTCATTTGATGAACTTCAGTACGAGAGAAGTACTTGAGCAAACCCATGTTACTCATCTCATATTTCATCATCTCTCTTGAATTTATCAATCATATGAGCATCATTACCCATAAAAATAAGATCATCAACATATAAAGCAACGATGAAAATAGATGTACCTTTTGTTTTCACATATAGTGTAGGCTCACTTTTGCTTTTGTTAAAGTTTTGCCTTTTGAAGACACTCAAGTAATACCTTAGAGGCACAAATCTCGAGTCCCAAGTTAGGGACTTCTAATGGGGATACTTGACGATCATTTGAACCATCACTACCCCCAAACTTAGGGTAATCACTACTCTCCGTAAGACCTTTAACTATGGCTTGAAGTTACGGGTCTATAGAGTCTTTAAAATATCCTAGAGCTTCTTCTAGTTCTAAAGTATGGTCATCTATCTGACCTAAGATAATTGTCTCATCAAATTCATCTTGAGAATCACCAAATAAAGTTTCATCCCAATTATCCTGAACTAGATCCTGAACTAAAGGGTTAATCATATTCACTTCCTCCAAATCATCAAATTGTTGTCTGGTAACATTAAATACATTTAGTTCAGTGGTCATATTACCAAAGGATATGTTCATAAGTACGGTCCTACAGTTGATGACAGCATTAGCTGTGGCTAAGAATGAGCGACCTAAAATCACTAGTATTTGTGCACTAGAGTCCTGAACAGGCTGAGTATCTATAACAACGAAATCCACTGGATAAATAAACTTATAAATCTCAATCAGAACATCCTCTACCACACCACGAGGTATTTCAAAATATCGCAACAATCAATGAAAATATTTTCTTTTACTCTCCATGCAGGATACGGGAATTTCTTCCCTGTTTTACGTGAAATCTTCCTTTTCTTTCATCCTTCACTTTTCCACCTAATGCTTACACACTCCAACTCGTTGCAAACTCATTAAAGATTGAGTCAGGACTTCTACGAATACAGGCCAAGCATATAGAAACACGGGAAGGAGAGAAGCCAAACCGAGACTCTGTTTCTTCAAATACCCAACTATCTGCTCAAACTTAGTTGAATCAAACTCATATACCAGGCATGTTTAGTCAACTAAAGTTCACCTGTACCAAACCCAGGGATTGAATCTGTCAAAAAATCGAAACCTAATTTTGTTCTTTATTTCTCGCCAAAAACCATAATTCAAATGTTGAAGATGAAGTGTCCTGAACCAAACCTTGGGTGCCTTTAACAACTAGGGTGCCCCTTATTGATTTAGGTGCCCCTTATCCAAATTACGGGTGCCTTTAGTAATTTCCCAAGATGCCTTTAACAACTTTTCGAGCCGATTTTTTCCAAAATGTTTATTGGCCAAAAATACCTATACACACAAAAAACACCATAATAAGTACAAAAATGAGCCCTAACAATATATAGAATCGAGACAAATCGGACACAAAAATGTGTCCATCGGTACAAATGCAGTGATTAGAATGAGGCGGAGAGAGGTATCCCGCAAGAGAAAATGGGTCAATGCCCAAAAAAACATAAAGTGTGGTTGTAAAAGACAAGTAAAATTATGGTTGGGTAAAATGGACACTATATCTCACAGACACGTAAACCCTTCACCTCTTTTTTTCTTTTCTTCTTTTTTTCAATTTCTCTCTCTAGTTTACTTTTTTTTTTTCTTTTCAATTTAAAATTAATCACGAAAAAATTCACAACTTATGAAATATAAGTCGGATTTTAATGAAACTTATAATTTTGGAAAGGGTATGAGCAGATCTACTAAACAAGATCCATTGTTGATACTAAATTCGGAAAAAAAAAAAAATCAAATTTTTTTTGCTGCGATGAGACTGGTTGCATTTTGACTTCAACTAAGATATAAAAAATTATTCAAAAAATAGGCAGGATGAAACTGGATGCATCCTGAATAAAATGAGAAAAAAGAAATTATTCAAAAATTGCTAGGGTGAAACCGGTATCATCCTGTTTTAGATTTCCATAAAAAAAAATTTATTCATATTTAACTGGTATGAAACTAGTTTCATCCTGTTTTATATTCAGTTGAAATTTGTATTCATCTATGTTAAAGCTAAAATGAAGCTGGTTTCATCCGGGTTTAATTTGTGATGTGCATGGTTCGTTCCATGTTAATACAAGGATAAAAATGGTTTCATCAAGGTTTAAACTAGGATAAATTTCAAGGTTTAGTATACGGTGTACATGATTTTATAAAAAAAACTTGATTGATGAGTTTGAAAAGTCATGTATTCGAGTATGGACATATTTCGATTCTATTAAATTGTGTCAATCCCATTGAATATCATCTGCACCTCATTAACTTAATTAACTTACTAATTGAGTATGAAATTTTCGGATCGTACTTAATTCGATGTCGGGAATTACACGTTTAGCGGATCTCTATCCTAATTTTTCACCTCAAAAGAAAACCCCGAACAACTACCAACTCTTCTTTTACTTTATTCAAATAATATTACACACTATTTTATTTTTTCCAAGTACAATCATTACTGTAGTATTGTGGCTGACATGCATTAGTTAGTTAGCATCTATCAACTAAATGACACGTCCTATATTCACAAATCATTTTCCTTTTTCCTATAGCTAGTAGTACTTAGGGCATTTCCTAATGCTTTATGAATTATATATTCATGGATCGTACAAGTCTCCGAGCACTGTAGGGTACTAACCAGTAGACCGGTGAATGCAATAGAAATATAGAACACGTTAGTTAAATTCTAATAAATATATGGAGAGGGCGCTTTAGTCCGCTGTTATAAAAAAATTTGGGTAAAATAACCAAATAGAATATTAGAACAGTATTTTTTAAATAATAGAATATTAGAAAAGTATCTTTTTTTACATGTCTATTTGACACACGAAAAATAATATATGGGTTATTTAGTCAATTTTGTGATCCCACAAAGTAAGGTTTCCTCCATCCAAATAAACTGTTTTAGGGAAAAGAATTTTCTATGTGCAGTTTTAACATCTATCTTAATTTATTTCGTTATTACTTATCTGCCTTCCATCCAAACAATGTTGATATGGCTGAGTTGGTCCAATCCTCCCACTGTCAAAGGTTTTATTTTGTTTTCTATTCTTTTGTTATTTACTTTTTTGTAATGCTAATAAAGACGTGTATAAAATATAAATCAACTAAATTCTAAGATAAAAGCCATTAGGTATGTAGATTCATTTGATAAGAAAGAAAAAACCAGACAAGAGATCAAATTTATACATCAATATTTTCTAGTGGTATAACTGAATCTGCAGCATCCAAAGAGACAAGACTTTGAGTATGAATTGTTGTTGTGAATCTATCTCTTTCAAATCCCTTCTTTTCAAACAGCTTCCAAGTTCCTGAACTTAGATTGTAAATATATGGTTTTCTTGTACCCAACCAGTGATATGCTATGAATTCTCCTTTCATCTTGATGTATTCAAATTCGGTGAAGTACGAGTAGAAATACCACTTGTGCTCGTGATAGGGACTAATCACTGAGTGTTTCTTATCCCAACGTTTGGTATTGTTGTTAAACACCCATATGACCACTTCAGTTCTTGACGAAGGATCGAATAGGCTCAATTCGCCTTCCAAATCGAAAAGTTGAAACTCATTTCCTGGGTATCTTCTTTGCGTTGGAGTATAATTACATGGCACAGCAGCTTCCATGGTACTAAACTCCTCGGTTTCAATATTGAATGATAATATTGCGTCTGATAGGCTAGGGTGAACATAGTTGTTCCACAAGCCATACAATAAATAATCCACCATCCAGTAAAACGTCCCGTTGATAAATACAGGCGGTCTTTTTGTACTTGGAGGGTAAGAGAAGCTACCAACACTTCTTCTATGCTTAGTTCTTAAATTAAGAATCTGAAAGTCGAATTTTCGTGCAGCATAGCGACATACAACCACTTCGTACTCCTTTTTACATGGATGGAAGTAAAATCCACAGACAGATAAAAGACGACTTGGTGAAGTGACGGTTACTTGTTCTTTTGTGATCGGGTTCCAAATACAGAATTGCCATAAATGCCAGGCTTGGCTTGTGAATAAAAGAAACCCATCATATGAACCCCAGAGATCAGTTGGGCGTTCCTCGCCATATGAACTAAGATCGAAGCTTGTAGCCTCAACGTACTCAGCTTTATCATCAAAAAGAAAAAGCTCTATGCAATTGTCAATGGGTTGCGAACGAGATCGCACAACAATGGTTGGAGTAGCTGGGGCTTGGTCTAGGTATGCGCGCATAAAGTACGGATCCGTGGTTAAATCATATAACAAGTCAGTTGATCTAGTATGGTGCCTCAACTGGAAGATGCACTTTGCGGGAAGTCTAAGGAGTATGTTGGTGATGATATGAAAAGGAAGATCAGGGATAGGATGTCCCTCGTGAACAGATTCATTGTCAACTTTTGATAACTTGGCTTTCTTATTATTTCTCGTAAATAAAACACGACACTTACCCCATAGAATTGGAGCCCAAGCGATGCATGGATGTTTACCCATTGATCAGATAATTCTGAAAAAGGAGAAAAATTAATTAAGATGATCAAAGAGGGGTTTTTAAGATTCTATATGATTACTCGTTTATGTGAACTTAAGTACCCATTCAGGGAATACGATTAATATTTATACGTAGGCTATAGCCGAGTTATAGAAACCAAACCAGGAACTAGAGTAGTTGGCCGAATTAGAACCAAACCAGGAACCAGAGTAGTAGGCCACGACATCTAAAGACTTGGGACTTTTATGGAAGTCCGAATTAGAACCATATTAGGACCTTTTTTTTTCCAATAATTTGAGGAAAAAATATATAAACTCCACAAATCTAGTTCTATATTTGAAGTCAATGAAAGTTTTTAGTTATGTTTCCTAAACAGAAACAGAGATAGACATAGAGATTATAATGCACTTGATAGGGCGGGTGTTTGGATACCCTATTTGCACTGCATTAAAAGAGGCAGAGCCTTTCGTTAAACTTAACATGTGCCCTATGCATGGTTAGGCTGGTTTTTTTATCTTGATAAGAGTTTATTTGGATCATCGTTTAAAAAAGATTGCCTGCAAACTTACTTATCCTCGTTAAATATGATTACTTACTAAAAGTCTTTTTTTTTTTTTTTTTGATCAATTACTTAGTAAAAGTCACCAGCTGCTGAAGCATATAAAGCCAAGAGCATGAAAGAATTCCAAGTAGTAGAATGAAGAAATGCACATACATTGTACATTTACGAAATCTGTTCACTCGGAAACTCGACTTTTAAGTTTTAACGATGTCAACTAGATGTCTTTGTGAAATTTTCTGATAAATTGTACCTAAATTGTACATCAATATGTCATCTTCTATACAAATATAGCACCTAAATTGTACATTGGATATCTCAGCAAGTTTATTGAACTTGGAGATAGAGGAGATTAATTATGGAAGATAATTCTGGTTGCACCAATGGGACGTAATTCCATTGATTTAAAAGTGTATCATTCAATAGGAACTTCTTGTAGTAGTTGGGTGTAGTAGTTGGAAATTAAGTTGGATGGCTATGTTGGATATCCACCACCGATTCTGGTTAGGTGTTAACACATATCTAGATAATCCTAGAAATATCTAGGTTTTCTTGGATATGCTCTAGTAATGTCTAGAGTACAAAACCCATCAGTAGTAGCTAGAATAATCTTGATTAGTTTAGTTGGTTCTCTCGATAGTTAGCATGTAAATGGTCTCTAGAATTATCTAGAGTAAATAAGTAGTTAGATGCTAGAAATATCTAGCCTAGTCGGTTTTCTAGTAGGCTCCTACAGTAGGTCTTCTAGAATACAGTAGGTCTTCTAGAATGTTCAAATAGAAAGTATAAATAGGAGATGCTACCCTCAAATGTAAGCATCGACACTACATCAAAATAAGAATTTTATCATAGTGTAAATTGTTTCAGTTTATTTTTAAGTCATTTATATATCTGTAATAAGTCCCTCAACAATTATAATTGTTAATGAATTTTGTATTCGTGATAATAATTAAGAATATTAAATTATTTTATTAGTAATAATAATATTTGTTAACAATTATCCAGACAATCACAATTATAATTTAAAATGTTGTTTCCACCCAAAAAATTTACTACATCTAAAATGGTCCCAAATTAATAACTCTTAGGATTTTTCTTGTCACTACTTCGCAACATTTATACAAAATAACAATTTTATTTAACTTCTAAAAATCAATATATATATATATATATTTTAACTCTTAGGATCAAGACCAAGACAACAAGTCATGACTTTGTAGGAAATTTGACTTGGACAAATACCAACATTTTCTCCCGATTTTTTATCGACAAAACCACAACAAAAATATCTACTTCTTTCGAAGATTGTGAAAATGACCAGACTACCCTTATCAGAATAAGTGCAACAAAAATTCTGAAAATAACTTCCGACATCATGCCACTGAACTCGTTCTAGTTTGTTTCAACTAAATTAGCATTAACTTTCTACTTATTAAGGTTTTTATGTTGTCTACAATTTACTGCCGTGTGGCTAGGAATTTTACAAACATAACAATCACCCTTAATTAAAGTAATGCCGGATTTAGTTTTACAAAACATACCTTTCTTATGAATACTACACTTAGAGTTGTTTGATGCTCTCGCCTTTGTCAGCTTTGGAAGATTTGTGTTCATCCACATGCGCCTGGTAGCCATGTCCCTTTCCAATTTCATGTCACAATCTTTGTTTATACTCTGACCACGGACACGGTAATTTCCCACTCACCTAATACACCACATCTCACAAACCTTAGTTCCGACTCGGAAAATAAAATATGAGTTTTAAAGACAGCATCTAGATTTACAAACTTCATTTGAATCACCATATCAAAAAACTCATGGTTACCCCATAAAAACTAATTTAGGCAACAACAAATTTCTGCTCGTCAGAATTTTTTCAGGAACGTTTCTCTATTTTGTAAAATATCAAAAAAATACTTTTACAACTCCAAAAATTCTGAAATTTTATGTGGGTAACGACCCAGATGTCTACTACATTTGTTCAAAAGGGTTCATCGAAATTCCTTCTAGGTTAGGAGATAAATTCGAAACTCTACAGCTGACCAAACATTCGTTTTTATTTTTCACTCCAGAATTAACATCCATGATTATTACAAACTAATAATGTATTAAGATTGTTGGGTGTAATAATATAAAAAAAAAAAAAATAATCAAATAAGCAAAAGTTATTGATACTTAGCTCCTTTATAATGGAAGTGATCGATTTGACGAACGGACGAGCTTCCTATATCTCCACAACAGCAACAAGGAAATTTTTTGGAAAAACAGAGTGAGTCACGTGTTCAACACGCTGTCTTTAAGATATTAGCGCCCGGCTACACTCAAGAGTGATGCTATAGCCCTCACAGAACGGATATCTCCAGGATAAAACACCCTAATACACCTACTACTAGCATATGTAGTAGATGCTCAACTTGAGCTTGGCACTCCGAAAAACCTTTAAGGAAAATCGCGAACGCTAAAAAAACAATATAAAATATTTTCCCTTGAGGTCTCTCTAAATCATAGAGAAACCCCTTTCCCATAGATTTTACAAAAGTAGTGAATTTATTTATATAATGAAATAATACAACTTAAAAAGAGGAACTCCCCGATGTGGGACTAAAAAGTTTCATTCACAAAAGAAAACAATAAGTTATTATTTTTCTTAAAAACTTTAAGAAACAATTTTCTATTAATTATTTTCCAACAAAATATATAATCACCCTGTAATCAAATGCAAATGGCTACCTGCACAGAGAAATGCATACACCAAATTTGCACACTATCCATGAACCAATATGTCAGAACCCAATGGGTCTAGCTTAGGTCCCAGCGGAACTTACTTGAGAATGCCTCATCGGGATGTATATATATATATGTTGCCAATTTAGCAAGGCGTGCATGATGCCAAAACAATTAGAACAATAATTACTTTAAAATCAACTTATTGCAAGTATAAGAGATGAACTTGTGGGTATGAGTAAACCGAGGGCCACAATTACATTTTCATCTCCCGGTGAGTGTGGAAAAGAGATTGATTAAGATTATGCGCAACTTTTTGTGGGGAATATTCCTAACTTATTAAACTGTTCAATTAAAATAAATTTCTAGACTTTCCTAAAATTTCACTGAATAACAAATCCGAAAATAAATTATTCTTTTACTAAAAATATCATTAATAAATTACATATAATAATAGCAAAACAATATATTTTTTTCCATAAATGTCCCTCCATCACTTACACACTTCTAATGGAACGATTTCAAGTTAGGGATAAATTAGGAAAATAAGTGGAAAAATATAAACTATAGCAAGTAAATTAGGACAAAAATAAAACCCTAATATAACAAAGCTAGGACGAAGGGAATATTTTTTATGCTTTCTTTGGACGAAGGGAGTATTTTTTTATGCTTTCTTTGCTATTTTCATTGTAGTTGGTTTTGAGTTTTTAGTACTTTTAAGTAATGCGAGGAAAAGAAAGAAGAAATCATCCAAGTTGAGCAAGAACGACAAAAAGGTCATTTCACATACAAGTACTATTGGTTGCCTAGCCGGGGATGGCGACCATAAAAAATTATTAAGTGCATATGTAACTGAGAATGGGGCTGCCTTTTAAGTCTTGAAATTGTTAAAGGGAAGACTACTCAAAGCTGCCCTGTATCTACTTAAACGATGCCTAAATCCGCAGCCTCTTATAAACCTAGAACTAGGTCGCGTATGGTATTTTTATTACCCAGTTCAGTTTTCTCCCCACTAAGCAGATGCTACCTCCAAATTATGTCACGCTGGCAAAACATAGGTTTGAGTTGGATTTCAAAATGGAAGAAAAGTAGATGGAGTACGGAACTGCTGTCGCTAATTGAAGATGGTATGCTCTTAGTTTAAATGAGTTTGAAATAGATATGGGGTTCTAATTTTGACATGGAAAGAAGAGGGTACACCACCAACTTTTTTGTTTGATAGGGGACTGAACATGTACAGTACTTTTTAACAATCAAAAGAACAACTTTTAATGTGGAAAAGTAGAAAGCACATCCACGAATTTCGTTAACGAGGAAAACTGCACTAGTGGAAAAACCACAAAACCTCGTCCAGCTTTGAATACCATACTGTATTAAACCACTACAGACACTACCCTACTATCAGACTTCAGATTGGACTTTAGTTGAGATTGAACTATAGCCCTCAAAGCAATTCAGCTTCAGTCGTGCTTATGTACATCTCTAAACCCAATGTGGTTATACGCACTTGACGTCTTTTACAGCCTAAGAGTTACTTCAGCCTCAATGAAGACTTTTGGTACCTATCAGCCTCTAACAGACAATTATATTTGATTTTCCTTCTGATATGTTTCAATAAAGGTTTGAAATTTGTTTGCAGTAGAAAAGTGTAGCAAACCCCATGCATCTGAGACCTTATACTCTTGTCAAAGATAAGCCTAGATCACTATCCACCTCTCAAGAACAATCCAAAGAAATCAAAGAAGAGTTAATATATTTATCTTAGGGAATCCCAAAATCTGAGATGAAGAGAAATTTGTGATTTATACATATCTTGTTCCTGATATAAAGTTTATGAACTTCAATAATCTGTAAAACAAGTTCCGGATACAAGAATTATCAGGTAAAGGGATAATATGACCGGGCTTCAATAATCTTCAAGTGAAGTCTTCAAAGTCGTAACCTAATACGGTTCTGTAAAGAAACCTGGGTTATAGAGGGCGAGTCTATCTATGCATCTGGAAACAAGAATGTCAGGGATTGAAAAATCCAGCTATAAGAGTCTCTCTAGTTATAGATTTTCAAGGCTATATATAGATTTGAATTCAAGCTAGGGTTGCTTGGAATTCAAGCAAACATTTTCCAAGTTTAGATGAAATTCCAATTCAGGAATTCATGTAAGCATGGTAAAAGTACGCCTTGAAATTACACAAAAGAATATGCACTATGGTCCAGATAATTTGAACCTTTCTTAATTATATTCCATAGAGGCTAAGTAAACTTTCCAACGTACGACCAATAATGGTGTTCAATAATATTCAAGACCTAAAAAAATAATCAACAACCCCAAAGTGATTTTGTGTACGAAATTTCCTTAGAAGTGCATATGAGAGATATAACAAAAGTGAACTAGCCAAAATCAAGGTACGCACAACAAGTATGCTTAACCTTGGGAAACTGGGTAGGTATATGCATACCACGTACGCGCACCTGTTGGCAGTGGAGAAGTATAACCCAAAGGTATGCATGCCTTTTCCTATTCCCGAACTTAGATGTAAGGGGTATGCATATTGGGTATGCATACATGTCCTATTTGCGAAATTCAGATCAACATGGTATGTATATTGGGTATGCGTACCTTGCTCCAAGCACTTCGTGTGTTTCCCTCATTTTTAATTTTGAAATATTCCAAATAGTCATAGATAGTTTGCACTGTTTGCGTTATTTCCAAATAATCGATCAACTTAGAAAAAATAGTTTATGAACACTAAATTGTTCTAACAAATATTACTAAAGATATATGAACATCCATTGCTTGGATTATATTTCGAGAGTTTTCTAAGACAAGCTTGAACTCAAAATTTCTTCTTTGCAGTATAAAATACACTAAAATCATACGACATAGTCTTATAAGATAGAATGGTGATGCCATGAGTAAATAGGATAGGTCAGTCTTCACATACCTCTTTGTTGATGAAGTTCTCGCAGATGTATTTATTTGTTCTTCATTCTTCAATCTTCGAGGGTACTCGATGATATCCGTCATTCAAGTTCCATGCTCTAATCCTAGTATAAGACTTGACTTTAATAGACTAGAAAACTATTTACATCTAACATTTACAACAAGCTTGAGATAGAAAAACTTGTGAGTTCGGTCACGCGATACTCTAACAATGGGATTTACCAAGAAATAAAAACTGGGATCCAAGGTTTACAAGAAATTGGAAAGTTGGGTTTTGTTCGAATTCGTATTACAACAATGACATCAAGAGAACTAGAGAACTAAAGATCTAGAACTAGCTAGAGTTGAAAACTGAATTCTCTGCCGTTGGTTATGGTGATTAATGGTGAAGAATGAAGAATAAATTGATACTGTTGTAAGTGATTTGCAAGAAGGAGGCTAGGAGTTAAACAAATTTCATTAGGAAAGGTTGAAGGAACATAAGATCAAGAAGAGGCACACAAGGTTGGCACAGAGGAAGAAGAATCTTGAGAGAAAGGTATTGAAGTCTATGGGCATAACTCACCTCGAAAACCAGCTTATGAACTGCCATTGGTTAGGGTTGTCCAAGGCTTATGAACTGCAGGATCTTAGTTGTCCATCCAATATGAGACTAATCTCAAGACGCCCTGTCACGTGTAATCTCTTTGGGTCTGACATGTAGACCTTGTACGTACGGGTGGTTATTGGGCAGTCACGCATCGTACGAGCCTAGCTCTCATACCAAGTAAAAATCTACAAAAAATGTTGGACTATTAAACCAGGTAACACGATATCATGTGAGGTCAAATGACTCGTCACAAATTGCATGCTCTAATACCATATTGAAGTCCATGGTCCTAACTCACCTCAACAACCTACTTGCGAGATTAGGATTGTCCAAGAATTAAATACCGCGGGTTCTTAAGTTGTCTCAAATGTGGGATTAATCTCAACATCTTCCTTTGTCGATCGAAGCAAGTAAATTAGTGGTTTTAATTATTTATTTTTTGTTCAATTTTTAAATAAGTTATCGCGTGGCGAGATGTAGCTTATGTACATATTAATTTGATTATTAGTTGATGCATGATATATATTAAATCAAAAATGTTTCTTCACAGACCCTTGTTTTTTGGAATTTGACATAATTTCCCCATTATTTTATACGCTAGATTAACTTCTTTGTTAATATCTAAATGCAATGCTCATTCATTTTTATTTTTATGCAAATAAGTTTATTTTTATTTTTATTTTTTTTGTACATATACTCCTCTGTACCTAACAACTTTGCATCTTCCGAAGTCCTCAAAGATATTCGAGGAGTAGCAATTTTGAATTGATTCGAAGCTTTTATATCATTGAATATTTTGTTTTTGGGTTGTTACATTAATCTAATTATAATTAACTTTTAGGATTATATTGTAATACCTTAATCACTTTTTAAACTATTATCTATTATCGATTAACTTTGAGATTTACCTATTATCTTTAAGAAAAAAGACTAAGTCTGCCAATCTGCTCTGCTTATAGCGATGGGGGCTGTGCATCCACCCATCTGGTGAATAATGGGTATATTAGGGGTGAGCAAAGAGTCCGGAACCACGGATTTCATCCATATCCGTCTGCAAAATTGTGGGTGAAACCCAATCCGCAAAATCTATAGGCCGGACACGGGTGGGATTCTCAAATCCGCACTTTTAACGGTTTGGTTACGATTGGACTTTGAAATCCGTGGATTCATCCTCACTGTAGCTGTTGTACATAATACCGTTCTCTACCCTTTCCATTCTTAAGTGTACGTCGGCAGTTAAATCTTGTATGCCTTTTGTTGGCTAGCAGTTTCACTTATACTCCACATAAATCCAAATCCTTCGCTTAGAGGAGAATATTCTCTGTGGCGGAATAGCATGATTTAGCTTTTAACTATTGTTGTTTCCATGTATCATCGAAGTGTTTAAAGAATCAAGGTTCAGTTGTCAGACAATCGTAATTTAGTTCACCTGGTCTTGCTATTTTTTGGCTGATCCAAGAACAAGAAGTGTTAGATAGGGATGATGATTTTAATGCTTAAGGATGAGGAAGTCGCCGTGTTTTACCACTCCTGGTCAATAAGCATTTCTTCGATAAGCCCTAAATCCCGTAGCTCTTCATGGGCATGATGAACCAGCAAACTATACATGTAGTAATAGAGAATGATTCCACACTTTTTGAGCAAATTATACCTTAATTCAGGTATTCTGTAGAATTAGGTTTTTTTTGGCGAAATCCGCGGTTAATCCGCATCCGGCCCGTATCACCCATTGATCCGTAGATGTCAAATCCGCAGATGATTGGGTCGGACACAATTGAATTTTCCAAATCCGCAACTTTGACGGATTGGACGTGGGTGACCCTTAATCCGCATCCGTCCGTCCATTGCACAATCCTAGGTACATAAGACATCGGATGTAGTCTCATTTCGCCCAACCTGCTTGGGTTCGATGTCAAATGTCCACCCATCCGGTGAATTGAATCTGGAAGTGATAAGTTCATTATTTAAACCTAACCTAACCCCCCTTTGTCAGCTCGAGAGAAAAATCGAAGTAAGACAGATTGAAATCCACGAAACGAAGAAGAATTTCTACATCCACTCTAAGTAAGGCAAGGTGACACTCTTCTTCTTCTGCTGTAGTTTCTTAATTTTCGTAATTGAAGTTGGATTTTGATTATAATGTTGTGTTTTTTAGGGATTTGAAAATGTCAATTGCATCCACTTCTACTACTTCTTCTTCTCTAGCTGATCCAGCTTTCAAAATATATAGACGCTACAAATACAAGTGTGAAGGCGATTGCGATTGGGGTGATGAGGAAGACATATTTCGAAACAAAATTATGTATTTGGGGAATGTTGATGAATCATCACCACCACCACCACCTTTCGTTGTTCTCGTTCAAGGACCTCCCAATGTCTGTAAGACTGACCCCTCTCTCTTTTCACTTTATGTGTTCTCAAATTTTCTAGCGGACTAAAGAGTACTGATCATCCCTATCAATGTTGTTGTAGGTTGGGAAGTCCCTGCTGATTAAATCTCTAGTCAAGTATTTTGATCCCATGAAGGATATAACCGATGATACTCAAGGCCCCAACATCATCATAACAGGTTTGTTTGTTTGAATGATTCTAATTATTATTAGCTTACTGAAATACACTACTAATTTTTCATCCACTTCTTGCTTATGCTGCCTGAAATCTTGTTTCTTTGTTCCTTCAGCTAACAGAAGAAGAAGGGTACAGTTTGTGGAATGCCCGGATGATATTGATGCCATGATCGATGCTTCGAAATATGCAGATCTAGTATTGTTACTGGTTGATGCAAATTATGGGTTTGAAGCGGTACGTGGGTTTGTTAGTTTCTTTCTTTATGTCTATAACTACATTCTGGGGGATTTATTTTTATCTCAATTGCTTTTGTCAATTCAGGATGTTAGACTTTTTATGGTTTGCGCAACAAATCATGTTTAGACTAAGCTAATGCATGTTTAGTGAAAGCTAATGTCTGTTTTGTTTAAGATTTTTTTATGGTTTAATCAATAACTAACTTAAGGTTAATGCTAGATAAGGTTCAAAGCTAGCATGACATGGGTCACTAGCTTGGCATGTTCTGTGTGGTGTCCAATGTGTCTTTCAACTCATGATGGAAAGATTGGAATGACATGGACTTATATTTGTTTAAGAGAAAATCTGTTTTCATCTATCCATCATCAATTAATGTGAGGATATAGAAGTTGATAAGAAGTCGTGGAAGCTAGAGTGTTGTGTTGTGTTGTGTTTTGTTTCTATTTTCTTGTATTCAATCTGTTTCTGTATGGTGCTGTTTCTGATTTCATGTTGGTAGCTTTATACAATGTTTAGTGTTCTAAAGCAAAAAGATTAAGTAGCTAAAATTCCAATACTCAATTTCATTCACCTGGTTATGACATGTTCTTCAACTAAGAGAACTATACAGTGATGATACAATCATTGGGTCCGGTTTTTCTCATGCAATAGATGTATTTTGCTGCATAAGAGATTCTTAATTATTTTGCTTCACGTTCCGGTCGTTTAAGTTATGGTGAAGTTGGGTTGCACCAATAGTTTTGGACTTCAAAGTGTATTCTGGATATTTTAATTTCAAACTTGTAACTTGTGAAGAATCTGTAGCTTTCATGAAACCCAATAGTTACAAGTGCAGTTCATTTTTATATTTTTTGGGGGCACAAGGCTAAGTCGAATAACGTTTTCAAGTTAGCTTGTTTTGGCATAAGTTTAGCCTGATAAAGGCAGCTTGGTTCCCGCATAAAGTTAAGCCAATTGAGAAATGTTTTACTTAATAATGGGCCTTCTAGTTTTTATGATTGTAGAATTGGCTTACTATTTGACTTGAGTGTGTGGCTAACATTAAATTTGTTTTTGTTGCTTAACCAAGAGGAAGAATGTCAGACTTTTTATGGTTTGCACAACAAATCTTTTTTAACTAAGCTAATGCATGCTTAGAGATTTGTTTGCGGTTTATTTATGGTTTAATCATGCTTTTAAGGACTAGCTTAATGTGGTGTAGCCATGTCCACATGCTAGATAAAGTTGAAAGCTAGCATGCCAAGTCCCCTAGCTTGACATGTCTTGTAGCCATGAGGTGTCCTCCAGCTCGTTATGGAAAAGTTGGAGTGATATGTGGCGAGCATGTCAAGGACTTACTTCTAGCCTCATGTTTCTTTTAAAAGAATGTGGCGAAATAGAAGTTGATAAGAAGTCATGGAAGCTAGAATGTGTTTTGTTTTTATTTCCTTGTTATCAATCTGTTTTAGTATGGTTTTGTTTATGGGTGTCGTAGAGCATACTAGGTCAAATTTCTGATTTTAGCATGTCGGTAGCTTTATATGATGTTTAGTTCTAAAGCATAAAGATTAAGGAGATGAAATTCCAACACAGGAAACATTCGAGTTTCTTAACCTTTTACAAGCGCACGGCTTTCCAAAGGTTACGGGTGTTCTTACACATGTTGATGAGATTAAAGATGAGAAAGAAGTGAACGAAACCTTAAATCGTCTCGAGGATCGTTTCCGGACTGAAATATATCAACCAGCATTCATATACAATTGTTTTGGTGTACAGCATGACTTGTAAGCTTCTTTTGATTAATACCGCAAAATATGATTCATGTGCCTATACTTACAACATTTTCTCATTTAGACTAGTGATAATGATTGCCGTTACTTTAAATCTGACATACACACTATCTCAGTTTCTTATCCTCTCTTTGATTATAACAGGTACAATATGCAGGATGTACAGGTACTGGCAGAGCACATATTGACTCTCCAACTCCATCTCTCATCACGGCGAGCGGCACATCCTTATGTGCTGGTAGACCGTGTTAAAGATGTTACTCCTCCAGAAAAAGTGCTCAGGGATGCAAATTGCGCTAGAAATATAAGTTTGTATGGTTATCTTCGAGGTTCTGATATTAAAAGCGGTGCTAAGGTACTTCCCTGAACTAGGTCAATGTGAGTTTTTCAAATCATAATATCTTTCATCTGTGCAACGTTAGATAGTCCATTTTCTTATTGTAGCTAGAGATTGCCTTTATGAACCTATTCTTGTTCTGTGACTTTGTCAGGCATGAAAATATATCTTCTTGTCAAATTAATTTTTTTATTACCTGATTGTTACAACATATATAGACGTTGCAAGGATACGTTTCATAGTCTGTATCTAGAAACGTGCTTAGCTTTCACATAAAGCACGTGTAAAACCAAAGAATAAGAGGGAACCTGCCATTCGTGGTGTTCGATGACAGAAACAAACCCGAGTAACTTTGCTGCGTGTCTTCTGCTGAGCTGTTGCTGCTTTAGACTAGATTATCTGCCTTGTAATTGCTTCTTTCTAGCTGAGTGATGGCTTGTAGATACAATAACTTTCAGCTACTTGTCTCTCTCACTGCCTTATGGTTTCTTCTATTCACTTACTTGTCCTGTTGGTTCTGTAAATACTGGACACTAACTATGTTCTACTAGGTTTTAATTTATTTAAACCTGAAATTACAGTTTCCAGTTTCTTAGATGCTTCTTTTGTGGAAAATTCAGGTAATCTACCAAAGGGACTATAAAGAAAAGAGCCTACTTAAAAAAAAATATTAAGTTCTTCTACCACAAACTTCACTTGCACTTTTGTCCACCAAATTGACTTTACCTGTTTCGGGACAGGTGCATATTGCTGGTCTTGATGATTTTCTTTTGGCTGGTGTTTCAAGCACAACTGATCCTTTTTCTTTATTGCCTGAGACGGAAAAGGAAAATGATTTTGTTGGGCTGACCCACATGGAGAATGAGACTTTCAGAACAGGGACCTATCTAAGGTTGGAGGTTCATGACATTCCTTTCAGGATGGTTGCAAATCTTTATTCTTTTCATCCGATTCTCGTTGTAGGTATCAATCCTGAGGAGAAAGATGTCGGTTATATGCAGGTAGGTTATTATGCTTTCTCAAATTTTTATTTTTTTATTTTCATTCATTGATATATAGTTAATTATTCCATATTTGAATGTCTGAATTATAGGAATACATTTATGCCAGTTTCCTGTTAACTGAACTCTGTTCTTCTTCCAGGCGAGACTTAAGCGACATAACTGGCATATGAAACTGTTGATGTCAACAGAGCCAGTCACCGTGTCAGCTGGATGGAGACGTTACCGGACAAAACCTATTTATGCCAGGCAAATAGACAATGCACGGCATCAGATTCGCGACTTCATTCCCGAACATGAGCACTGTCTTGCGATGTTTTGGGGACTTCTTGCACCTCCCCATACTAGAATTACTGTGGTGCATAGAACTAAGGTCTGGCGTATTCCAGTTTTACTTCATACTTATTTAATTTGTACTGCAACGAAAAATGGTAGTTCACTATTATAAGTTAAAGAACCAACCATATGTCTAAGTTCTCACAGCGCATCCTTGATTCCCAGAAATCATCTTGGAAAATACTAGACTAAAAATAACGGTATATATTTTTCATGACTTTGTCTAGGATTTAGATTTTAAATGGATAAGAGTCCCATTTTAATTTGATATTTGTCTCTACCATCCTTTCATTTATAGTTTGTTTAGTTTGGTTGATTGCTACAATCTTACTCTCTGAATCCTTTTCGTTAGTAACGAGCCACCCTTCAATTTGTAATATATGTTCGGCATTTTGAATCAGGAAGTGTTTCGGGTTGCAGCAAAGGCAGTCGTTCTTGACCCCAAGCATCACTTTAAGATTATGAAGCACAGCAAGTGGGAAGGAAAATTTCATAAAAGCCTTAACGAGAGGACTGCTCTTATCAAGTTTGAACCAGAAGATATTGATGTTGCTGCATTTAAAGGTGCATCTATTCGGACTGAGAGTGGAATTTCGGGAAAGGTCATTAAGGTTTGTTTTAAGTTTGAAAACAAAATCCTCTCATCTGTATCTGATCTTGAATGCTAATATAGTTTTCTGATGTTTGTCTAGATTATAGAACCACTTGTTGCCATCCATTTACTTTTTGATACTAGAACATAGAGAAAGAATGGGTTTTCAGTGGTTTTTCTTTAAGCAAAGTCAAATGCATGCTGGATCATTTCTATGTTTTCTTTTCCCTTTTCCACAGTTATGTGGTGATTTAGAGTTTGCAAGTGTTCTTCTAAGTGAATGTTTAAATTGTATACCCTCTGTGGTTGGTCTGTTTTTGTTCTATCGGGAACTCAAGCGTTCGTGTGTAGCACGATTTTTTTTTTTTGTAGCGTTTCTGATGTTATCTGTATTGGGCAGGCGAAAAGAAGAAAGGGGATTGCTAAATGTAAATTTGAAAAGACTATTTGTGAGGGTGATATTTTTATCATGCCTGTGTTGTGCCAAGCTGTGGCTCCTCGCTTGTTCAACAGGATTGTTCCTGCTAACAAAGATTCACTCAAAAAGGTCATTCCCTAATCTGAACTTAGATGGCTAAAGTGTGTGGATTATAGAATTGCATTCCCATTTCTGACCTGTCTTTGGTACAAAATCTCAGAAAGACCCTGGTCAGAGGCAGCTTGAACTTGAACAACGACGTCGTGTGGAGATCACTGATGATGAGGCTTACTCCTATCCATTTTCAACTACTTTTACATTGGTCCTTAACATTGAGTATATGGTATGAGCATCTGGGCTGTTTCAGCTCATTTCCATAATAGTCTGTACAAATGCACAGTGCCTTTTAAACTGGTGAACCTTGATAACATACTCCCTGATAGACCATACATAAAAGTACAATGCGGAGGTGAAATATTTCACACTGCCGCAATTCCTTGTGCATGGTGGCTGCTATTGATTTTGACGATCCCCTTGACACACATTGTATTAAATTTTGTTAGGGAAAACTGATCCAGTCTTCTTTATCGCTTTACTTTTGTCAATGGCTAGTAGTAGTGTTGCCTCTGCAAGATTAGAGCTGACTCAGTGGGTGATGTGGTGCTTATTTTGCAGTGTAACAAAGGAAAGAATACTGTGGTGGTCATGTCGGAGGAAAAGCGAAAAGAATTGGTCAAAAAACAACAGGATGAGGAGGAGTCCAAGAAACTAAGTCTGTTTCTTGCTGAAGATGATATGTGGGATTACAGTTAAACTTTTTAATGGTCTCAAGTTCAATAAAAAAATGAGTGTAACTAATTTTAACAAATACTATATCTTACTATAAGCAAAAAATCTGTAACCAAGAATTTAATTTAACCAAGAATTTATTAGAAAATTTTGAAGGCTTAGCTTATCAAGTTTCCTCCTAGTAGAATGTTGTTGCTTCAATCAATCAACTGTCTCTAAAATAAGGTTGCCTCAATTATGTGTCTTTTTCACACGTTAATATTATGCTTGCTTTGATTATCAGGGTCGTTTCTTCCCCTCTTCCTTCCGAAGTTGCAGACGTGTCAAATTCCTATTCGTCCGATTACACACCTAGCTGCCTTTTAGCCAACCTCATGGTCGATCTCCTGCACAAATTGGGATATCTTTGAAATTTGTGGAGATAATGGATGGACTTAATGTTGGAAATTTTGATTTAATTGTTAAGGTTATCTTTCTTTTTTTTGAGAAAAGTTAAGATTGATTATCAGGTGCCAAGGAGGCACAAAAAAATTACAGACACACAGCCATTAAAGTGAGGTTTGAAGTGTCAAAAAAAAAGAAGCTAATTGGTGTCAAAATTACATGTAAATCTTTATCTCCCAGTTGTGGATCAAATCATCAAAATACAAGCCTTCAAACACTTGATAGGGAAGTCCCCATTGAAAGATAAGAGACTTGACAGCAACAATTACATCGTTTGGTGCAAAATCTTTGTTGTGGAAAACCCTTCAATTTCTCTCGATCCATAACGCCCACCAGATCGCGTAAGGAAGATTGTTCCATATGAAGTTATGGGTTGCATTTGGGATTTTCCTCTTCCATGACTTAATGCATCCTTCCGTTGTCTCGCACATTGCTAAATCAACTTTACAATATTCAAGAAAGTACGACCACACCTTATATGAGAAGGTACAGTGGAGCAGCACATGATGTATTGTTTCATCCTTAGCTCTACACAAAACACATTGCAAAGATCTTACTCTAACTCCTCTTCGAACTAAGTTATCAAAGGTTGGTGTAGCATTCCAAACAGTAGACCAAATGAGAAAGGAGACTTTGGGAGGTACAGTAGCATTCCAAATAAGTTTGGGATCCGGAAAACTATATGCATCATTGTCCACCAATTGAACATCATAGCAAGACTTCGTAGAGAATTTACCTGACTGGGAGGGGAACCAAGTTCTAACATCTTCTTGCATAGTGATGAGTTCCGGATTTCCTATATCCTCCACCAAGTTAATAGCTTCCTGAACTTCCAAACGCCTCAAATTTCGATTGAATTGAAGATTCCATGCTGAACTTGAGTGAGCCCATGTTATCGCTTCACTTATTGTTGCCTCTTTCACTTTACTCAACCTCCACAGAAGAGGATATTTCTCTTTCAACGGAAGAATAGTACACCAACTATCTTTCCAAAAACTTGTTTTGCTGCCATCGTTAACGGTGATGCGAGAGTTAACTTGAATTAACTGCTTGGATTGCATAATCCCCTTCCACAACCCACAACCATGCGCCGTAGACACCTCGTTCGGTAACCAACTTTCTGCATTACCCCCATGTTTTTTTTGAATAAGCTTTCTCCATAAATGATTACGTTCGCTTCCATATCGCCAAATCCATTTTGCTAACAAAGCTTTGTTAGTTTTCTTGATCCTCCTGATACCTAAGCCTCCCTTTTCTTTAGTTTTGCAAACTCTTTTCCATCCAATCCAATGCATAGTCTTCTTTTCAGCTGTATCACCCCATAAAAAGCCTCTTGAGATTTTTTCAATTCTATTAGCCACCCACACCGGTATAGAAAACAACGACAAATAATAGATGGGAATACTAGCCAACGTGCTCTTTATTAGCGTCACCTTACCACCCCTCGAAATATACTTCTTTTTCCATGGTGCTAATCGTTTTTGGATCTTCTCAATTACTGGCTCCCAAATATGATTTTGCCTTGCCTTTGTACCAAGAGGTAAGCCTAGATACGTGAATGGGATCTCACCGCAGGCACATCCAAGAAGTTCCGCTGCTTGTAAGCCCAAAACCTTGTCTTGTTCATTGTTGCTAATCACCATAAGGAAGCTTTTAGTCAGATTCACTTTTAGCCCAGTAATGGCTTCGAAACAAAATAAAATAGTCTTAACATGTTGTATTTCTTCGATATTCGCATCCACAAATAGTAGAGTATCGTCCGCAAATTGCAAGTGAGTTATACTCTCACTATCATGACTAACTTGAAAACCTGATATAAGACCCGCTTCTTTAGCTTGTTGTAACATTTTAGCCAAGATTTCGGCTACCAACAGAAAGAGAAAAGGAGACAAGGGGTCACCCTTTCTCAACCCCCTAGAGCTTCGAAATTTCTCTGTTGAGACACCGTTAATGAGAACCGACAAATGAGTTGTCTTTAAACATCCTCTAATCCATTTCCTCCAAATATCTCCAAAACCAAATCTTCCCAGCATATAGTCCAAGCAATTCCAGTTCACCCTATCCTAAGCTTTTTCAATATCAATTTTGCAAATGAAACCTGCCCGTTGTTGTTTGAGCCTAGAGTCAATTAACTCGTTTGCGATTAACACACTATCCAAAATTTGCTTATCCTTCACAAAAGCCCCTTGACAGTTGGAGATGAGTTTAGGAAGTACCTCTTTAATTCGATTAGCGAGTATCTTGGTAATAATCTTGTAAGCCCCTCCAATTAGACTTATAGGCCTAAATTTTTTGAAAGAAGAAGCTCCATCTTTTTTGGGGATTAAAAACAAAAAAGGTACAGTTAAGTCTCCAATCAATCTTGCCACCATTCTGAAATTCTTTTACGACCTTCATAAAGTCGTCTTTGATAATACTCCAAGTTGCTTTGAAGAATTCATTTGTCATTCCATCCAGACCTGGCGATTTGTCTGATGGAAGTTTGTTGATGACTCGTAACACCTCATCTTGAAGAAATGGAATTTCTAAAGCTTTTTTTTCATCATTTGAGAGTGAAGGAAAATCTAACATATCTGCTTTAGGTCTCCACTCTTGGTCCTCAGTGTACAAAGTAGAAAAGAACTTGATTGCTTCTTCTTTCATAGATGCCGGTGTAACGAATTCCTGGTCCTCCACTTGAATCTTATGTATCCAATTGGCTTTTCTCCTCCCATTAGCAACCACATGAAAGTACGAAGTATTCCGTTAGCCCTTCTGTGTCCAATTGATTTTAGCTCTTGTTTCCCATTTTTGATGGACTAGATGAGAAACTTCACTGTGCTTCCCTAATAATGAAATCCTGTCATTAAACTCTTGTTGCGAAAGATGTTGTGATTCCTCTTTCAAGTCTAATTGCTCAATTTGTTTCTCAAAATCATTCAATTTAGAGTCCATTCCATAAAATTTATCTCTACTCCATGTCTGGAGAATTGGTTTCAAACTTTGAAGTTTTTTTGCGAATATAAAGCCAGCCGAACCTGAGAAGACAAATTTATTCCACCAAAAGCTCACTAGATCATGAAAAGTTTCATCCTCTAACCAGTACTTCTCCACTCTAAATGGTGACCTACAAATTTTCTGAGGACCACATTGTAGAGTAATAGGAGCATGGTCTGAAGCACATCTCACCAAGACTGAATGTCAGGAAAAATACGTAGCCAATCCTCAGAAAAAAGAAATCTATCTATCCTCATAAGAGTTGGGTTGATCCTTTTACTAGTCCATGTAAATTTACCTCCAAGGAGAGGAAGGTCGACCAAACCAGCTTTGAAATTGAATTTATTGAATTCTTTTCTATCTTTCGACCTAAACGACGGCTTATTTCTTTCTGAAGCATACCTGATACAATTCCAGTCGCACCCAATAATCCAGGGCAAGTTCCATATCCCTCTCGTGTCCCAAAGTTCCTCCCAAAGCATTTTCTTCTGACCACTTGCTGCTGGTCCGTAGACATTAGTAACCATCCACATAACACCATTGCTTCTGTTCTTCAGCATTAAAGTTATAGAGCAGGGCCCTTGTAGATCATCCACTAACTCGTAGATGGAATCATCCCAAACAGTGAGCAGACCGCCTGATCGACCATCTGGAGGATAATGTATCCAATTGAAAGAATCAGAACCCCAAAAATATGCACTTCAAACTAGACGCACGACGACCGTTAAGGTTATCTCCTCTTTGGCAGGTAACCCCAGTACAACAAAAGTGATGGGTTTTCACCTTTGTTTACTAATCTAGACGCACGACGACGCGATGCGCCTGCAAACTTTTCATTCAATAATATTTCCATAAAGATAACCAATTACGCAAATAATGTGTTTCTACATCTATAAAATAATATGCACTTCTACCAAAGGCTCAATAATTTGTACCATCAGATGCAACAAACGCCACATAAAAAGGCAAACAAATACCTTTTATCGTCTGGTGAATCATAGATATAATGAGAAAAGGTTGAACAGTCATCACCGAGAATGTCTGTGTCATTCTATCAGCTCTACCGTGAAACATAAGTATGCTCATTCATTAGTTCGGTTATCTAGTATAAGTTGCGAAGTCACCGAACTACAAGTTTGGTGTTGACAGATCAAAGTTCGGTTACCACATAGAAACTGCTAAGTAACCGAACTATATTTTATCAAAGTTCGGTTACCACATAGAAACTGCGAAGTAACCGAACTATGTTTTATCAAAGTTAGGTTACCTATAAAAATTTATCGACTAAACCGAACTCCAATTTTTCATATAAAATAGGAGTTCGGTTACCTTTTTTTTTGTGAGGTTACCGAACTCCAATTTTTCATATAAAATAGGAGTTCGGTTACCATTTTTTTTGCGAGGTTACCGAACTACATATAAAATAGGAGTTTGGTTACGTTATTGTTTTTGCGAGGTAACCGAACCAAATTACTCATAATTTGCCGAACTGTTCTTCATATTGAAAGTTCGGTTACCAAATTCTAGGGTTTTTTAAATTTCTCCTAGCCGAAATCTCTACTGTAACGACCATTTTCAGTGGTTTTTAATGATTTATAATCGATTTCTTCAACAAAAAACGATTAAAAGGAATGGGTATGAAGGAAATTACCTGCGGATTTTCATTTTAATCGAATCGGACTTGTTGGTGGATGTTGGATGCTTCACTCGGTCTCCCAACTTTGCTTGAAGTTGGTAATCAACTTCAAATTGATTTGGGAGATTCGCTATGCTAGCCAGACCCAGACTCAATCCGGGAATTCTTGGTGTCTGCTTAGAACGCATTGTTTTGTAAATTTGATTAATCGACGATGATTTTTTTTTCGAATCGACGATGAAGAGGAGAAGAAGAAGAAGAAAAAGAAAATGAGGAAGAAAAACAAAAAAACAAAATTGATTTTAGGTTTTTATTTAGGGAGTTAGATTAGTGGGTAGTGATTATATTAGTGGGTTATTAGGATTAGTTATAACCTTAATTAAGATAAGGGCAGATTAGTCTTCCCTATTTTTTTAGGTCATCCCTTAAAATTTAGTGTGGACATTCATATGAAGGAGTAGTCCCCCACTGTTTTGGGGTAGTCCCCAAAACATCGTTCTATATATAATCGAATCTGGAAGTGATAAGTTCATTATTAAACCTAATCTAACCCCCCTTTGTCAGCTCGAGAGAAAAATCGGAGTAGGACAGATTGAAATCTACGAAACGAAGAAGAATTTCTGCATCCACTCTAAGTAAGGCAAGGTGACACTCTTCTTCTTCTGCTGTAGTTTCTTAATTTTCATAATTGAAGTTGGATTTTGATTATACTGTTGTGTTTTTTAGGGATTTGAAAATGTCAATTGTAGCTGATCCAGCTTTCAAAATATATAGACGCTACAAATACAAGTGTGAAGGCGATTGCGATTGGGGTGATGAGGAAGACATATTTCGAAACAAAATTATGTATTTGGGGAATGTTGATGAATCATCACCACCACCACCACCTTTTGTTGTTCTCGTTCAAGGACCTCCCAATGTCTGTAAGACTGACCCCTCTCTCCTTTTTCATTTTATGTATTTTCATTTTACGTAACGATGGCTGACTAACCATCGCTATCAATTTTGTTGTAGGTTGGGAAGTCCCTTCTGATTAAATCTCTAGTCAAGTATTTTGATCCGATGAAGGATATCACCAATGGCCCCAACATCATCATAACAGGTTTGTTTGTTTGTGCAATTCTAATTATTATTAGCTTACTGAAATATACTATTAATTTTTCACCCACTTAATGCTTATGCTGCCTCAAATCTTGTTTCTTTCTTTCTTCAGGTGACAAAAGAAGAAGGCTACAGTTTGTGGAATGCCTGGATGATATTGATGCCATGATCGATGCTGCAAAATATGCAGATCTAGTAATGTTACTGGTGGATGCAAATTATGGGTTTGAAGCGGTGCGTGGGTTTGTTAGTTTCTTTATGTTATAACTACATTCTGGGGGATTTATTTTTATTTTTATCTCAATTGCTTGTCTATTTCAGGATGTTAAACTTTTTATTGTTTGCCCAACAAATCATGTTTAGACTAAGCTAATGACTTTGCAACTTGTGACGGAAAGATTGGAGTGACATGGGGCAAGCATGACTAGGATTCACTTTTAGACTCATATTTTTGTTTTAAAGAAAATGTGTGTTCATCTATCCTTCATTAATCAATGTGAGGATATAGAAGTTGATAACAAATCATGAAAGCTAGAGTGTTGTGTTTTGTTTCTATATTCTTGTTTTCAATCTGTTTCATTATGGTGCTGTTTATGGGTGTTGTAGAGCATGTTAATACTAGGTACAAGTTCTGATTTTGTCAATTTTAACTACATTGATACTGTCAATTTTAAGTCATGACTATTGCTTTTGTCAATTTCAGGAAACATTCGAGTTTCTTAACCTTTTACAAGGCCACGGCCTTCCAAAGGTTATGGGTGTTCTTACACATCTCGACCAGTTGAAAGATGATACAAAACTCAATGAAACCGAAGAGTGTCTGCAGGACTTTTTCCGGACTGAAATATATCAAGGAGCAATAACATACAGTTTATCTGGTCTTCAGGATGACTTGTAAGTTTCTTTTGATTAATACAGCAAAATTAACATTTCCGCATTTAGACTAGTGATGATGTTTGCCCTTACTTTAAATCTGGCAAACACACTATCTCAGTTTCTTATCCACTCTATGATTATAACAGGTACAATATGGAGGATGTACAGGTACTGGCAGAACACATATTGACGCACCAACTCCATCTCTCGTCACGGCGAATGGCACAACCTTATGTGCTGGTAGACCGTTTTGAAGATGTTACTCCTCCAGAAAAAGTGCTCAGGGAGGCAAATTGCGGTAGAAACATAAGCCTGTATGGTTATCTCCGAGGTTGTGATATCAAGAGCGGCGCTAAGGTACTTCCTCTAACTAGGTCAATGCGAGTTTCTCAAATCATAATATCTTTCATCCATGCGACGCCTGATATTCCATGTTTATCGGAGCTAGAGATTTCCTTTATGAACCTATCCTCGTGTTGTGAATTTTGTCCGACATGAAATACTATATCTTGTTGTCAATTTTTTTTTTTAGTTAGACTATATCTGATTGTTACCACATTTATATGTTGCATAGTCAGTATCTGAAAACTTGCTTAGCTTTCACATAAAGGATGTTTAAATCCAAAGAATAAGAGGGAAACTGCCTTTTGTGGTGTTCGTTGCTAGAAACCAACCCGAGTTATAATCAGACATGTTAGTTAAGAAGACAATATCTGATTGTTAGAACATTTATAAACGTTGCATGAAACTTGCTTTGATTTCACATAAAGCATTTGTAAAACCAAAGAACAAAAGGGAAACTGCCATTCGTGCTGTTGGATGCTGGAAAAACCAACCTGAGTAACTTTGCTGTAAGTCTTTTACTGTGCGATTTTTGCTTAAAACTAGATTATCTGCTTTGTGTGCAGTGATGGGCAGTCGACACAATCACTTTCAGTGACCCTCTCTCTCTGCCTTATAGCTTCTTTTATTCATTTACTTGTCCTGTTCGGTAAATGTTGGATGCGTAATATGTTCAACTAGGTTTTCTTTTATTTAAATCTGAAATGACAGTTTCCGTTATCTTAGATGCTTCTATTGTGGAAAATTCATGTAATGCACAAAAGAGACTCTATGAAGAAAAGAGCCTACTTAATTGTTTCCAGTTCTTCTACCACAAACTTCACTTGCGTTTTTGTCCACCACATTGACTTGCATGTTCCGGGACAGGTGCATATTGCTGGTCTTGGTGATTTTCATTTAGCTGGTGTTAGAAGCACAACTGATCCTTTCCCATTATCGTCTGAGACGGAAAGGGAAAATGATTTTCTTGAGCTAACCCACATAGAGAGTGAGAGCTTCAGAACAGGGACCTATCTAAGGTTGGAGGTTCATGACGTTCCTTTTGGGTTGGTCGCAAATCGTCATTCTTGTCATCCGATTCTCGTCGGAGGTATCAGTTTTGAGGAGAAAGATATCGGTTTTATGCAGGTTATTATTATGCCTTTCTTATTTTTGCAAATCGTCATTCTTGTCATCCGATTCTTGTTTGCAATACTCTCTGAGCATGTATGTGGTCTTCTTCCAGGCGAGACTTAAGCGACATAAATGGCATATGAAACTGTTGAAGTCAGCAGAACCAGTCACCGTGTCAGCTGGTTGGAGACGTTACAGGACAAAACCTATCTATGCCAGGGAAATCGACGATCCACGGCATAAGTTTCTCGAGTTCATTCCCGAACATGAGCACTGTCTTGCGATGTTTTGGGGCCCTCTTGTACTTCCCCATACTAGAATTACTGTTGTGCATGGAACTAAGGTCAGATGTATTCCACTTCTACTTTATTTACTTTATATTTGCAACGAAGAAGAGTATTCACTCTTATAAGTTAAATAACGAGCTATATGTCTAACTTATCACAACTCGTCCTCGATTCCCAGAAACAATTTGGGCAAATACTAGACTAAAAATAAAAACATATATTTTTCATGCCTTTGTCTATTTTAGGATTTAGATTTAAATGGATAAGAGTCCTATTTTAGTTTGATATTTGTCTCTACCCTCCTTTCAAGTTGTTTGTTTAGTTTGGTGAATGCAACAATCTTGTTATCTGAATCTTTTTCTTTAGTAACGAGCCACCCTTCAATTTGTAACATAAGTTTTACATTTTGAATCAGGAAGTGTTTCGGGTAGCAGCAAAGGCAGTCGTTCTTGACCCTAAGCATCACTTTAAGATTATGAAGCACAGCAAGTGGGAAGGAAAATTTCATAAAACCATTAATGAGAGGACTGCTCTTATCAAGTTTGAACCAGAAGATATTGATGTTGCTGAATTTAAAGGTGCATCTATTCGGACTGAGAGTGGAATTTGGGGGAAGGTTAATAAGGTTTGTGTTAAGTTTGAAAACAAAATCCTCTCTTCTCTATCTGGTCTTGAGTGCTAATACAGTTTTCTGATGTGTATCTAGATTATAGAACCACTGGTTGCCATCCTGTTGCTTTTATGATACTAGAATTCATGAAAAGAATGGTACTTCTGTGGTCTTTCTTACGCAAAATCAATGCATGCTGTATTATTTCTATGTTTTCTATTCCGCAGCTGTGTTGTGTTTAAAAGCTGGCAGGAACTGTTCCTCTAAGTGACTGTCTAAATTGTATACCCCTCAGTGGTTGGTCTGCTTTTGTTGTATCGGAATCTCAAGCATTTCTGATGTGTAGTAAGTTTCTTTCATTTTTTTTTTTTTTTTTTTTTTTTTTTGCATTTCTAATGTCATCGGTATTGGGCAGGTGATAAAAAGAAAGGGGATAGCTACATGCGAATTTGAGAAGGGAATTTGTGAGAGTGATATTTTTATCATGCCCGTGCTGTGTCAAGCTGTGGCTCCTTGCTTCTTCAAACGACGCTACAGTAGTGTTCCTGTTAACAAGGATTCTCTCAAAAAGGTCATTTCCTCATCATCTGAACTTAGATGGCTAAATTTATGGATTATTGAATTGCATTCCATTTCTCACTTGTCTTTGGTCCAAAATCTCAGAAACACCCTGCTCAGAAGCGTTTTGAACTTGAACGACGTCGTCGTGTGGAGATCACTGATGAGGAGCCTTCCTCCTATCCATATTCAACTGATTTTACGTTGATCCTTAACATTGAGTATTTGGTATGAGCATCTGGGCTTTTTTAGCTCCTTTCCGTAATTGTCTATCCATATTCACGGTGCCTTTTAAAGTAGTCGTCAACCTTGATAATATACTCCCTGATAGATTATTCATGCTACCTATATCCCATACATAAAAGTAGAATGCAGAGTTGAAATATTTCACTGCTGGAATTCCTTGTGCCTGCTGTCTGGTATTGATTTTAAACATCTTGCCTAGTCAGCAAGTAGTTGCAGAATACTAGAATTATGGTCGTGAGGAATATATTCTCACCAAAAAGTATGGGCGTCGATGAATTATGGTCTGGTATTGTACTAAATAATGCTAAGGAAATTTGTTTCAGTCATCTTTATCGCTGTGCTTTTGTCAATGACTAGTGGTGTTGACTCTCCAAGATTTCAGCTAATTCAGTTAATGTGGTGCTTATTCTGCAGTGTCACAAAGGGAAGAAAACTGTGGTGATCATGTCGGAGGAAAAACGAAAAGAATTGGTCAAAAACCAACAGAGAGAGGAAGAGTCCACGAAACTAAGTCGGTTTTTTGCTTTTGATGATATGTGGGGTTAAACTTTTTAATGGTCTCAAGAAAACATATTGTAATTAACTTTATCAAATATCTTACTGTAAGCGAAAATCTGTAACCAGGAATCTAATTTCCCAGAAACTTTGAACCGCTTAGCTTCTGAAGTTTCCACCTAGTTGAGTCAGTTTACGCAATGCTCATAATACTGATTTCCTGGAGAATGTTGTTTCCTGAACTGTCTCTAAAATAAGTATCTATCTAGCTAAAGCTCTATTAAGTGTGTTGGTTGAACGAGGTTACAGCTAGTTACTTGTTTATGAGTACTACTATCATCATTCGCAACAAAAACAGCAAAAATAACATCCCAAGTTGGCGGCATCTTCATTTTTTGATGGAAGCTTATATGATTATCTTGAGGAAAAGTATCTTGCTTTTTAATCTATTTCCCCCCCTTCTTTCCCCAGCTGCAGACGTTTAAAATTTGGATTCGTTGAATTACACCTAGCAGCCTTTATGTGATCAGTGTCCTGCAGAAATTGGGATATCTTTGAAGTTGAGAAAAGCTCAGCAATATTACTTATTCCTTGGAAAGGTTCAAAATTAAGATGACTATTTTTAAAGTATCAATTTTGTGCGTGTTAGGAAACATTTACTGTTTGGTATTTGATAATATTGTCTTGCATATAAAAGTTGTAAATCTGATAAACAAATCCATTCACAGTATAAGAACCCACTTGTTCCACTTAAGGCTGATGACTAAGTGCTGTGTTCAAATTTTGGGAATGGATAGAACATTATAAACTGATGCAACTTGATATAGAAGAGGGTACGGCCAAATAATGGCAGTCATATCAAGAATTACAGATAAAAATTGACGGAGTACAGCTAAACAATTCATACATAAAATAGTACACTCAAGTCGATGGATTCACTTTTATCTTTTCTTCTTTTCTTTTCTGCAAATTTTCTTCATCATTCCAGGGTTCCCCTCGGCGCTGATCTCTTCTCTAATCGATGGATTCACTTTCCAGGTTAGTGGATTTTGTGTGTATTACTGTTATTCCTGTTTAAATCTTTGTTTTCCCTTACTTTACTTTTGATTTTGAATCTTCTTTTATTACTGCTGCTACTGTTCTTCATCTTTCTGCTGTTGTTCCTTACATTCCCATACTTTCTATCCCTGCAAGAAATCTTCATGTGATACTCAGGACCCTTCAAGGAATAGGCTTGTTTTTAAGGTTTCAAGTCCCAAATCTTCTTCGAGTTTAAAGGACAGTGAACCCCACAAAAGGAAGCCTTCGCACAACAAAGGAGTAAGAAATACCTATTTAATTTTCTCGCTCCAAGAAAAACAATATTGTTGCCCTCTGTTTCTTATCTATTTTGATGTGTGAAGGGTGATGAGGGCGAAATTATTCGCAAGAAAAAGAGGGCTAAGAAGTCTCGCCCTACTGCTAAAGTTGACACGACTGTTGACATGCCGGCCCGAGGTTCCTTTTTCATTTTGTGATGTTGTTCCACTGCCTCAGGCTTCAAGCGCTCCTTCTTCAAAAGTCGTTATTTCCAGTGACGATTTTATCGCCGCTGTTTCCTCAGTTGAAGCACAGATCAATCCCTCCCTAAAGGATGTTACCGCGTTTTCTTCAAAGGATATTACCGCTCTCTCATCAAAGGATGTTACCGCTTCTAATATGACTATACATTGCCCGCTCATGTGATCAATGAAGCTCTTCCTTCTAATAAGAGTGTTCTAGAAGCCTCTCTTCCTTCCAGTGATGATCCCTACCGGTCTCAAGTTTGTGATGCTCTCGCAAAGTTATTGTGCTATTCTCCGCCCAATGAGCCTACTAGGCGCGAGATTTTCTCTAATTTAGATGCAAGCGTTCACCTCGCTCTTGACCGTCTGGAACGTATTTTATTTTTTCTTTCTATCTTTGTCGCCTTATCATATTCTTATATCCTTTGTCGTCCTCCTTTAGGAGTCTCATCGTCGTCTGATCCAGATTGAGGGTTTTTCTGAATCCAGTCGCACTATTAAGGATCTCTCTCAGCAGGTTTCCAAAATGCAAGGCGAAGTTTCTGTTCTCAAAGGGGATCTTTTAGCCGAGGCAGTTGTGGTTGAAAATCTCCGCTCTAAGAACCAAGAGCTCAAAGGTAATGTACTTTTCTCTCTCTATTACTTCTGTTCTTTTCCACCCTTGGGTTCAATTTATAAACCACTCGCATACGTGTAAAGATTTAAACCAGAAACGCGTCATGGAAAGATTTAGCTACCAACATTCTTCCGAGGACGCTTGCGCTGATAATGAGAAGTTGCGAAGTCAATTAATCAATAATCACTCATATCTTCTTGACCAAATTGATAATCTAAAAACAGAGAACTGTTGTCTTTGTAACCAAGTTGGTTTCCTCAGCGCTCAAGTAACCAACCTTTCAGGATTATTGTATAGTTCTGATTTGAGAAATCGAACCCTGTCAGATGAAAATCGAATCCTTGCTGAAGAAAAACGCTTATTTACAAATGAGAAGGCAATGTTTACTCGCCAGTGTCTTAAGTTGCAGCAAACTTATACCATTCATGAGGAATCTCTTCTCATCTTGAAAAGTCAGCGCGAAGAAGAGGTGAAGAAATTAAGTTGTGAGAATGAGAAGATTATTCAAAGTAAGATAAAGGTTACTGTAGATATGAACCAACTCCGATAGGAACACAAACAGTTAAAGTCTTCTTATGACAAATTGGTAAAGGAGCATGATTCTCTATCCAAGGATGAGCAGAAGATCAGATCCCGTATTAAGGGTTTAGTTGGTGATGATTTTGATAAGTATATGGAGGTACTCGCGAATAGTGGGTGTTCCTTGTCCCATCATCTTATTGCTCGGAAGGAAGGTAGTCACATCAAGCTGGCTTCCTCAGCTTAAATCTTCCCTGTTTTTCCTTTTTCATTTTGTCGTTTTTAGTTTAATCCATATTTTCACGTCTTTGCAGCATCTGACGAGTCGCATCAAGCTACCATTAAGAAGATAAAACTTGATCTCTCCAAGGTTCAAAAGGAGCTGGTGACTGTACGAAGTGAATGTGATGAGCTTTCATCGTCTAGAGGCGATACTGATGGCAAACTGGCTCGGTTGAAAAGAAGATGTTCCCGCTTTCAAAGGGTGATGGACATCTCTGTTAAGAATACTAAGAAGAATGTTGAGCGAGATCTTTTTGTCAAGTCTAAGAGCATAGCTGACCGAATTTTCCATGCATATTCACTTCCCTTGGCGCAGATGGATCCCCCTATTGTTTCTGCCAACGAATCGCTTCCTGAATCCGATAGCGAGGATGATGAGGAGTATGAGGATGATTATGATGAAGAATCTCCTATTCGAGAGGATCATCCTAAGGAATGTGAAGCTGAGGATTATCTCATGGAGAATGAGGCTGCTGGTGGATCTTCTAAAGACACGTATCTTGTTGGTGTCGAACGTTCTCCTCAAAACAAGGATGGCCCCCAAAGTGATCTTTAAATTTTTATCTTTGTTCTCACTTTTTGTGGATAACTGGGCGCTCCCAAGCATGGGAGGCACAACTTTTTCACATTTTTTTCTTGCTTGACTCTGGGTACCTGTGCTTATTTGTGAACAAAAACAGAACATAATACTACTAAGCCCTTTTCACTTCTAGTAATCAGATTAACAATTTTATCGATTCAAATTGTTATCTATGCTAATGCTTTCATAGTATTTCTATACGTTTACACTTACTGAAAAGGAGAATAACATTTGCACTTTTCGTTTTTATTCCCATACTTGCCCCTGTTCTTCGCCTTTGAAGTTCATAGTTGTACGTAATTATTATTGACTTACTAGTATTTTAAAGCTATGCAATGCAATATTGTTTCCTAGTTGTTTATGAAGATTCTATTCATACTCGCTTCAGCTGTTTCCTGCTTTTAGTTCATTAATTCACACGCAATGCATTTCCCTATCTTTCACCTTTCTCTTCTATCTGATTTATCCGCTCTTAGCATCTTTTGTTTTTCCTTTATGAACTTCTTACCTGCAAAATAGCAATAATAACAGTCTTATTGGTCTATGTGGTGTTTCTTTGGAGGTCTTATTTCGCCCCCCCCAAAGTAGAGGTCTTATTTAGCCTTCCCCTGTTAATAGGTCTTATCCTTTCCCTAGGGTATTATTTATGGTTGGGAGACGAAATCGCAGGAAATTATTTCCCTTTCAAACCCATTGATCTCGGCTTATCATCTTTTCGTATTATTTCCTATGCATGATATATTCGCGCGTCAATGCGATAGGCCTAAGTACTCCCTCGAGTAATAACCCCATGACATTGACGTCTTTGACACAATTCATCTCCATAATAGAGGGTGTCGTCCTTATATTCCTCCTGACTTCCCCTTTGGGAAAGCTTATCCCTAATAGGATAGGTTGGGCTCTTCTCCTACGGTGATGCCGACAATCAGTTGTTTTTGTGACCTCTTATCTCTCCACCGATAAGGCTTACGGTTACGAGATCACACCCTAGTTGGGGTTTCTTGAGGACCGAGTGTATCGTAGATAGGACTTGCCAAGTATGGATGGAAACGCTCCAGACGCCCAGGCACGCTTGGCTCAACCATGTACCGCGGCGCCCTGATCGTATTTCTACACTCCTTATGAGAGAACTTATTGCCCCGAGTTTTTAATTCAGGAGTCTCTGTTGGATAGGCTTCTGTTTCGCCCCAAAATCTCCATGCCTCAGGTTCCGGGATGGTATTGCTTTCCCCTGAGACATGCATTACAAGGTTTACCCCAATTATGACGGGTGTTAGGGCTTATTTATTTTTCCTATTGCTTTTACGCGAACTAGGGTGCACGCCATAACTGGATGCCTAGCCTCCCTAGTTAGAGGTTTTAATATATATTGCCTCCTATTGAGGTCTTATCATAAGGTCTTATTTTTTCCTTTTTCTTCTACTTGTTGTTTATTTGTAACATCTGATTATTTGAAGGAGAAATCTTTCATTTTGCATTTATGCCTCTTATTGTTACATTGTAGAAATCTTTCTTCTTTCCTTTCCTAAGCATTCTTCACATTCCCATTATGTCTCATATGGATAATATTTCTTGAGATTCAATCTGTTCCATGGGCGATCAAGTTTTCTCCCTATATCTGTCCCTTCACTGTCCATCAGCTCGTATGCTCCCTTTTCGACAATCATTTTTATGATATATGGTCCATCCCATTTCCTTTCCAATTTTCCGTCTCCTCCTCTCTGGTAGGGCGGTATTTCTCGCAAGACCCAGGTTGGAATTCTATTTCTTTGACCCGCTTGTTATATTCGATAAATCTGTTGTGGTAGTTCTCCATATGTTGCAATGCAATCTCCCTATTTTCTTCCAAGTCTTATAGTTTTGCCAAGATCAAATCTGTTTTCAGGTTCTCCTCCCACTCTTTCTTTTTTGTGGTTGGTATGATCACATCAGTCGGTAGCACTGCTTTAACCCCATACGTTAAGCAGAAAGGCAACATTCCTATTGCCTAGCTCTCACCTTGTCATTCTATAATCCCACAAAGCATTATAAACCTGTTCACACCATCCTTTGTTGTGTCCCTTCACTTTCTTTTTCAATATATCTCCGAGCGTTTTATTTGTTTCTTATGCATGCCCATTGCTTTGTGGGTACAGGGGAGTTGATTTTCCTCTTTGGATCTTGAATGCATTAAACGACATCTCTACGTTCTCTCCCTCGAATTGCTTTCCATTGTCTGATACTATTTGCAATGGACTCCAAACCTACAAATTATGTTTTCAAATATGAAGGAAAATATATCGCGGTCTCGAATGTGCTGAGTTGCTTTTACTTATGCCCACTTTGTGAAGTAATCAATCACATCAATTATGTTGTTCTTGGTATAAATGGTCCAAAAATGTCCATGCCCCACTTTCCTAATGGCCATACACTCGTTGTTGAACTTAGAGCTGCCCCTGGTGCCTGTATCCTTTTTCCATGACGTTGGCATTCTTCACATCACCTAGATACTTCTCTTGCGTCTTCATGCATGTATGGCCAAAAATATCCTTGTCCTTTAGTTTTATATGCTAGTGATTTTGCTCCTCTATGGTTCCCCGCGTCTCCATAATGCATGAGTCATAGTATCTCCATCCCTTCATCTCGGGTTAGACATCTTAATGAAGGTCTAAGAAAGGATTTTCGGTAGAGGATCCAATCTCTTAATTCATAATTTGTCGCTTTACTCCTGATCTTGTGTACCTCCAACCCGTTCCTTGGTAACTCCCCTTTTTTCCAGATATTGATGAAGTGGGTGTTCTCCAGTCAAGACTTCCTTATGCTTGCTTTTCTTCTTTATCTTCCAGGATCATCACATCTACATCTTCTTCGTCTTTGTTGATGGAAGGAAGCAAGAGCGTCTCTATCTTTATGTTTCTGGTTGTAGGTTCTACCATCATGGAAGAGATAAATGCTAACGTGTCTGCAAATTGATTGTCTTTTCTGCAAATATGTCTTCAGTCTATTTTTGGAATCTTTGCGGAGAGATCTTTGACAAACTTCTTGTACTTTTGGAGAGATGGTTCGTACATGCTGTACAAACCCCGTATTTGGTGAATCACAAGTTGCGAATCACTAGTTATTCTGTTATCTTACAATTTCATTTTAATTGCGAGTCTTAATACATGCACTACTGCCTCATATTCTATTTCATTGTTCGTGGATGCAAACTCCAGTCTGAATGAGTACACCATTTTTGCTCCTTGTGGTGATATGAATACTAAAATAAATAAAAAATACTGGTGAATGTGGGTAGGGTGCACTTTGATGGGATTCCTGCACGTTGTATTCCTCGCACAAATGGTGACTCCCTGCTTTCTCTATCGCTTCCTCTAGTTGTCTTCTTCCTCCATCCTTTCACGTAGTCATCATCACCCTCATTTCTTCTAGTTCTCTTAATATTGTCTGGTTGATGTTTTGATCTTCATCCTGTTGCATTGGTCATTTTAGTCTCGCATGTCTTGCTCTTTTTCCTGCCTATTTTGGCGTACTGCTTCCTAAAATTCTCGCTCTTCTGCATCTTCCCTCCTACGTCCGTGTTCATTCATTCCTTACATTATCCTGCATTTCATTATTTTCTCCATCCGTCTCAGCACGATGATATTGATTCCGATAAGGCCTCCTTCTCCTTTCTCCTAATGGTTCTTCAGCGTGATTATTTTCTCCTTGTTGTCTGTATCGATTGTCAGCACGATTATCTTCTCCTTGTTGTTCATATTGATCGTCCCTATGATCTTGTACTATGCGATTATCATCGCGTTGCTATGGTATGTTGTCTCCTACATTAAGATGTTTAGCATAATTTTTGTTTAGTTGTTGCTCTATACGGTCGTCCCTGTTATTCGATCGGCTACACTTCGACGTGCTCCTGCTTGTCCTTGACGCTGAAGCTGCATGTGTTATCCTAGATGTCGTGCGCGATCTTTCCTCATGTATCCTTTGTTTTCTTACCTTAGTGCATCATTTTGTCGTGTTAAATTCGCTATTTCTTCCTATTCCCTTCGCCTTTCTTCAGCTAATCTCTGCCTCAATTCCCCTATTGTCATATTTTCTTCGTTTCCTAAGATTGGTCCTTCTTCCTGGGTTCTTTCCTCATTTTCTTCCGCTGTATCTGTATCTGTTGTATGCATACTTACCCCATCATAAATTTTTGTGTGGGCGTTACCAGTCTCTTGTACAAGTTAGATCTCTGGCTGGACGTGTTGAGCCTGATTATTCCTTTCACCCATTGCTGATGATTCACCGATTTCTCCGCCTCTCCTTCTAGCGATTCGCCTACTCCTCCTGGTTGGTATGACGTGCTCTGCTCTAGATACTACTCTTACGATATTTATACCTGAAACAGTTTTTTCTTTTAACAAAGTATATGGAACGTTTTCGAGATATGGAAAAACAACTATTGGGGATCCTCCTAAATTCTTTGGAAACAAAACTTAAACTCTTTTATAGATCTAGCTTTCAAAAAACCCTCAAAATTGTCTTAAGGAAGAAAAAACTTTGACTGTTTTAAATATATAACCAACAATTGCTTCAAACCATTTTATAAAATTCACAGGTGAGGAATACACCTCTTACTCATCCAAGCTTTTATATCGCCAAAATGTAGTTGCAGGAAATCCTACAACCTACACCCAAATGATATTATCAAATAAATCTAAGTGTGAATTGATACAAATGGGATATGAGAAAATGGGATATAAGTTCTTTTATTGAAAGTGTGAATTGATACAAATGGGATATGAGAAAATCCTAACTTGGAGAACACGACTACTTTCTCTCTCCTGAATTCCTTACCTAAACTCTTAAAAATGGTCTCTCTCTTTACAATGGCTTTTGGTCCCTTTTATAGGGGTTGCATAGTGGGAGACAGCTGATAAAGTCTCTAATTTCGGATTAATGGACTAAATGGGTTCTGAAAATGATTTGAGAATGGGCTCACAAACACTCAACGGGTGGTTTCAGAAAAACAAAGTTTTATTACACTTTCAAAACTCTTTTGGTCGTACAGGACCTTACTTCTCTTACAACACTCTTTCTTTTCACCTTACCACTCAACTTTCTTTTCACTCGATTACACCTCAAATGTTACCACACCATCCCCTTTTATAGGGTAGCTTAACCGACCTAGGAAGACTCTAGACACCCCTACACAAATATCTCCAACTACCGACTTTGACCACACTAGAATACTCTAGAGTATATTTGTACAACTGAGTTCCTAGGCTACTCTAGAATAATCTATATTATCTACTTTCTTTTCACGTTCAGAACTCTCTAGGCATAGTTGTCTAGCAAATTCTAGACCACCGGCTTAGCTAGCTTAATGCTAGATATATCCAGACTCTTCTAGGCTAATAAAAAATCAAGTTTACATTTTTTAACAATTTAGGGTATAGCTTAATCCATTACACGCTCGAGCTTTCACGTTAAGTTTTCTTTGTTGCAGAAGATGATTGACGTATTTCTATCAGGAGAAGAAAAGAAGAAAAAAGGAAGAGAAGAGGCGGAGTTCGATGAAAAGAGGAAAAGGAGATGCATTCGATAAAAATGAAATGAGTTCAGTGTGTTAAAAGAAAATGCAAGAGGTGCGCGTGTGAAGCGAGTGTGTGGAGTTCGATGGTTGCACATTGCAGGAAAAATGGGTTCACATTATATAATTATTATGCCTTATGCCGTATTGTGTTCACAATGTGAATCAGTGGTTATCCATTCAATAAAACAATAAATTATTATATAAACTGACTTCCCTATTGTGAACAAAATGTGAAGCATTGGGTACACATTCCAAATTATATCTTATTGTGAACACAATGGAAAGCAGTAGGTACACATTCTTATTATTCATTAAAATGAAAAATGATCTTATTGTGAACACAATGGAACTTAGTGGGTACACATCCAAATTATACCATATTGTGAATACAATGTGAAAACAGTGGGTACACATTCTTATTATTCATTAAAATGAAAAATGACCTTATTGTGAACACAATGGGATACGGTGGGTACACATTCCAAATTATACCTTATTGTGAACACAATGGAAAACAATGGGTATACATTCTTATTATTCATTAAAATGAAAAATGAATAATAAGAATGTATTCCCATTAAAATGAAAACAATGGGTATACATTCTTATTGTGAACACAATGGGATACAGTGGGTACACATTCCAAATGGGGAAAAATATGGCTAGCCCAGTTTTGGAATCTTTTATATTAGGAGCCCACCATTAAGATACCCTATATTAGAGACCAAAAAATTAATTTTAGAACTACTAGTTTTACTATACTGACCTTTTACAATAATAATTATCTTATTTTTATTTAGGAATTATCCAGTTTTTGTGTTAGGTGAAAAAAGTCAAAAACCAAGAATTTAGGAAAATCCCAAAACACTTTAAAAATATAAGCACTTCTTGTAAAGCGAAACATCACTAGGATTCCTGATGAGACTGAAATTAAAAATACTCTCTTTAATGTGAATCAGTGGGGCTCTCCAGGCCCGGATGGGTTTCCGCCTGGTTCTTTAAGGCGCATTGGGATATAGTCAAAACCGATATCATCAATCTTGTCCAAGACTTTTTCAGGAAAAAATACATCCTTAGAGAATTGAATTATACTTATATAACTCTGATCCCTAAAGTTCAAAACCCATCTACTCCTAGTGAATTTCGGCCTATTAGCCTAAGCAATACTACATATAAAATTATTTCTAAAATCTTAACCAATAGACTGAAACCTTTACTCCCTAAAATTATTTCTCAAAATCAGTCTGCCTTTATTCCTGGTCGTCAAATAACTGACAATGTTATTGTTGCGCATGAAATTCTATATTCTATGAAGATATTTAAAAATAAAAATGGAAATATGGCTTTAAAAATCGATCTTTCCAAGGCGTTTGACAGAATTGAATGGGATTTTCTAAATCAAACGCTTCTTTATTTTGGTTTCTGCAAGGATTTGTGTCAACTTATTATGAAATGTATTACTACTACGTCTTTTTCTGTTCTTTTAAATGGAGTGCCTGGTGGAATTTTTTTTGTTACGAGAGGACTCAGGCAAGGAGATCCGTTATCTCTATACCTGTTTATTATTTGCATGGAGGTGCTTTCAAAACTTCTTTTAAAAGATGAAAAAGATAATATGATTTCTGGAATTAAAGTCACAAAAGCTGCCCCTTCTGTTTCTCACTTGTTCTTTGCTGAAGATTGTTTCCTCTTCTCTAAAGCTAATCTGAATGAAGCAAAAAAATTGGTTAATATTCTTAATCTCTTTTGGGAAATGTATGGTCAAGTCATCAACTTTATAAAGTCTGGGATTTATTTCACTCCTAAAATTCATAATAAACATTATAAAATCATTTCTAAAATTCTTAAGGTTAGAATTTTTCTTAAGAATGATAAATATCTAGGAACTCCCCTATTTTTCGATAAAAATAAAGTAAACAATTTTGAGCCTTTATTGAATAAATACTATGCTTCTCTACAAGGTTGGATTAGGAAGATGTTTAATCATGCTGGTCGCACTGGCCTAATTAGAAATGTGCTTAGTGCTTACCCTAATCACCAAATGCAATGTCTTTACTTTCCTAAAAAAACTCTTGATAACTTAGACAAAGTCCAGAGAGACTTCTGGTGGCAAAAAAAGAATAAAAAGAAAAGCTATTATCCTAAAGCTTGGCCCAGCATTACTAGAGACATTCGTCAAGGGGGTCTGGGAATTAGAATTCCCCATAAGCATAATTTAGCCTTAATTATTAAGTTAGCTTGGAGGTTAATTCATAATCAAGAGCATCTGTGGGCTAAAATCTTAAAGCATAAATACTTTAGAAACCAAAATCCTTTAAGAAAAACTAGGAAGTATAAAATATCTTGGATTTGGTCTAGTATTAAAAAGAGGTCTAGAGATCATTAAATCTAATTGTGTCTGGCAGGTTAACAATGGAATCGACATTAATATTTGGACTGACCTTTGGCTATCAAATCAAACTACTCTGCTTACTCCAGCTACTATTGATATTAATATGCCTAATACTGTCAATGAACTGATCAGTAGGGAAGGAACTTGGGATATGAATCTTATATCAAAGTATGTTCATAAATCTTCTCATAATGCTATAAATGTTGTTTCTATTAACCTTAATATGCATGATCCTTAGTATGCATGATAGAATCAGATTGAACTCAACTAAGACTGGAGAGCTCACTACTAAGTCGGCTTACAATTTTCTCACTGACCTGAAGATTGATCAGAATGAAGCTAAGTTTTGGAAACAAATCTGGAAATTAAACATTATGCCTAAGGTTAATATGTTTTGTTGGAAAGTTGTGTCTGGTGCCTTAGCTCTAGGTTACAAAATGTCTAAATATGTTAAAGATGCTAAACCTTTTTGTTTGTTGTGTGACACTAGTGCTGCTGAAGATGAATTGCATCTGTTCGTGAATTGTCCATTTTCTAAAAAAGTCTGGGATGCTTTTGATTTGAATGACATTTATAATCTTCAGGGTCGTTATGATATTTTGAACTGGTTTAATTTTTGGATGAACAATGTTGTGTTTAAAGATAGACATGATAAGATTTCTTACATCATTTGGTCTACTTGGAAATTCAGAAATAGTGTGAACTTTGATAATGTTGTGCTAATGCTACAAAAGTTAGTTGATTCTATTAAAATATCCTACAAGAACAATGCTTATTCAAGGGACAACATTTCTAGGCATAATCCTAATTTTGTCACAAATCTGAGCAAAGATATTCATATGAATAACAGTCATGATTTTGATTGGTTTATTCAGTTTGATGCTTCCTTCTTAGAAGCTGATTTTACCATGAGTTATGCAATTTCAATTTTGGACAAAACAGGAAACATAAAGCATTGTCGAGCAGGCAGAAACTGGGCTTCTTTCCCCCTAGATGCTGAAGCGAAAGCAGAAATTGAAGCTCTTAGGTGGATGAAGGATTTAAATCTCAACAAATGTTGCTTTATCAATGATTGTCAAACGTTAATGAAGATCATGAATGGAGAAGCTAATCCAGAAGACCAACCATGGAGAGCTCAAACAAGCATCAATAGATGCAAATTTTCCCTTAATATATGTAATTCGGTTTCTTTTTTTGTATAAATCTAGGAAGCATTTGGATTTTGAAGATAGACTTGCTAAGAAAGTGAGATCTAGGAAGATTACTTATTTCTCCAAGGTAACTATGAACGCTTATGAAAGAACTAATTTCCTAGAAAGGGCTAATCTCATATTAGATGGGATCCCATCTTATGTAATGTACACTTCCTTCTATAAATAAATAAAAGTCTTCTTATAAATTTTTTTTTTTTTTATCGTCCCGCAATATTCTCCAGACGCGCGTCATATTCTCTCCGTCTGTTTCTTCTCTTGTTGCTTCTTCTTTCTTCTTTCATTCTTCTTTCTTCAAGCTAAACCAAAAAAAAAAAAAAAAGTAAACAGACTGCTGGTTTTCACGGTAACTCATGCGTGAACTTGAACTATTTTAACTATCACGGTATGATCTCTTACGTGAACATGAAAGTGAATTTATCACCATTACGATTGCTAAATAACCCATGCATCTTGTGAAAGTGTGAAAAAATTTGTTTTTAGATTTTTTTGATTTGCAATCAAACTAATTGGGTTTTAGTTAGTGTTTTGAAAGTGTGAAATTTTTTGATTTTAGAGTTTTCTAATTTGCAATCAAACTAATTGGGTTTTTTTCATATTTGGTTTTTGGTTAGTCCGTGATAATCCAACTTGTCCGGTAATGAAGCTCACCTAGTTTTTATCGACCTGTCATCTTCTCTTCAATTGTTTCTTCTTTCTTCAAGATAAAAGAAAAAAATAGAGCTGTTGTGTTTTCACGGTAAACATACTACAAAAATAGAACCCTATTGTATATTTTTCGGTAAAAATTCTTCTTAGTTATCTACTTTTAGTAAAAGTGAATTTATCACCATTACGATGTGGTTCAAAAATAGTTATCGATTGCTTAATCCATGCATGCTTTGATTGTGTGATAATTTGTGATTTAATGGGTTTTCTATGGTTGGGTAAGTTCAAAGATTTAGTGATTGTGTTGAGATTATGTTTGTTATCGTTTTTTGAGTTGCGACCATGTTTGGTTTTTTTTTTTGGATAGTCCGTGATAATCAAATTAATCATAATTTTTTGTTTTGTTCAAAATTTGTCTACTGAATTGCTCTCATTTAAAACTAATAATGGTCATGACCATGTTCAAAATTTTTCTACTGTGATTTAATAGTTTATTCACTTTTTTCATTGACAGATAAACTGTGATAGATTTACTTATCCTTGATTTTCGTTGTGATAATTGAAGTTTATGATGTAGATAAAAATGTGATAATTCCATGAAATTGTGATAAATGTACTTATCCTGGATTATGATGTGATAAATGGTATTTTCATTTACTAGTTTCGGAACTGTGCCGATCATAAAAGACCCAAAATCAATTTTGATCCTCAAGTAGTACCTTCATCTTTTAGAGCTTGTTTCAATAATCCGTCAAAAAAAAACACCTATTTTCACCTAATTAATCTCTTCATTACGGCATATTCTCCTTAGCTAAACGAAGAAATATTTTTGATTATCAGATACGGTGATCCGTGATCAACAAAATATCTATTATCAGATGGTCTTAGACTCTTAAGGTCAGTATGCTACATGAAATTAGCCCCATTGGGTACTGATCTTGCTGTTCTTGGGGTTACGGATTATACATCAAATTATGTTGATTATTTATGTATGCTTTCGTTAGTCTGTCTTAATCTTTGTTGGCTGCTCTATACGTGCGCTTGACATAATGATTCAATGAACTTTTTGTTTCTCATTAACCAAATTGCACAAACATGGGTGACAATTTTGTTTTTCAGTAACCATTTTTTATCCTCTTAACTATGCCATAAAAGACAAACATGGGTGATCATTATGTTATTCTTCTGGTTACTATACTCCTTCCGTTTCTGGAAAAGAAATTCCATAAATACTTCCATTTTTTCAATTTGGTTTATTTTTAGGCTATAATGAAAAAGTGAAAGTATCTCTTTTCCAAAAACAGAGGGAATATTTATTTGAGATGATTGAAAATTGAAAACTGAAATATGCAACTATCACTTGTTTCAGCTATGATAACTGTAATTCCTATATGTACAAGAAATTCCAGTCAGGGAAATATGCAAATTTCACCTAATTCTATTGTGATAATTCTAATTATCGCTAGCTATACCCGTAAATTGTTTGCTTTAGGTGTGATTAATGTAATCATCACCAGTTACATCTCTTTGATGATTCTTTTTTGAAAACAGGTTCATGTGCAAACCAAAAATGAAGATTGTCAGAGAGGATGAGAAAGAAGACAATCAAGATGGAGGCGAAGGCCGCGAAGCTGGTTACGGGTATCTATCATAGCATTATTAGTGTAGATTCAGGATAAAGTTTTTCCATAGTTGCTTTAATACTCGCTAATGAGTCACCATATGCACAAAGATCGTATCACCCATCTGCACTACACTAGAAAACGGGTTCTTCAGTTCAGGGTGCTGCACTAACTTAATGCATACATAGTCATTGGTGGATCATACATATTCGGCAGAAAATACGTGGAAAACACATATTGGAAAGGCCAAACAAAATTGTTCGCGACCATCCACCACAGTTGCTCAACTTAACAAATCGCCAAATTTACTGGCAGGCAGAAGGGTGTATAGGTTTTTTTTTTTTTTTTTACTTTCTCTTAAATTTTCTATTTCTAATCCAACATTTTGTCATTTGGTTATTTGTACAAAATTTCCTTCAACAATAGTTGAGTATTTGTGCATATACCGTAGTATTCCTTCCAGTAGAATTCCAAAAACTGTATTGCATCTTCAAAACACAAACACAGCCTTAGCGCTTTACTGTACATATACCTAGTATTTCATTGTTATTACTTCATTATGAGTCAGGTTGGATAATTGGATCTTTCACCCAAAAATACTGTGTGATAGTTGAATCTTTCACATGAGAATATATATTATTTTCAGAATAAAATATGCAATAATAATAAATTCAAAATCTTGTTCGCGATAGAAATCAGTGAAATAATTGAATCCCTTCACAGATGCCGATTACTATTATTAACGGAATTTTCTTTAAAAACATTTTTGTTAATAATACCTAATTAATTAAGGTTAATATAGTCCTATTGAAAATGTGAAAATATAAATCTAATCCAAACATGTTGATCTTAACCGTACATCTTATATTTTAGGCTACGGATATATATTATTGGGCTAATGAAAGAGAGAGGGATCAAACTTGGGTTCCTCAAAAATTAACACCATTTCCAAATTAAACCCTATTGTGGATACAATGTGAAGCATTAGATACACATTCCAAATTATACCCTATTGTGAATACAATGTGAAAACAGCGAGTACACATTCTTATTATTCATTAAAATGAAAAATATGACTATCCTTATTGTGAACACAATGGGAACAGTGGGTACACATTCTTTAAAATAAAAAAAGATTTTTTCGTGTTGTGCACACAATGTTTAACAGTAGGAACACATTCCATCAATTAAAATATTAACTAAGATCATACTGTTTCTAAAAAGGTTTCCAAAAAAATAATAAAGAAATATAATGTGGAGGACTTAGTAGTCATAACAATTTTAATTCAAGGGTAAAATAGGTAAAAAATATCCATAAAACATTTTTAGGAATTTGGAAAAAATTGAACATTTTTAGTAAATAGATTATCAATCACACCACTTTTGGGCAATGACCCCCTCTGCCTGTGCCATTCGATTTGGTTTTTAACAAGTTTTTGGAAAACGTCCGTATACCATAATTTTTTTAATAAAAGGGCTTAGAAGCATTAAACTTATCGAAGAAGAATATTACAAATCGCTGAACCAAAGGATTTAGGACCTTGTCCAGCTAAAATCGTCCTACCTAAAATCCATCCGAGAATCAGTAACTGTGACATGTAAATGGAATATGTTTTTAGGCATAAAACCATTAGGTAGCTAGCAATTTCGAAAATCTGTCTTGCTTCAACCTTGTGCGGCCTGGGAATCAACAGTCCAAATTTCAACCGAATTTGCCTTTTTACTACATGTAACAGTATATGATTATATGATTTAGAGAGAAATCTTGAATTGGAATGTTAATGGATAATTACTTCGTAAGTCACAGCCACTGTATTTGCATATAAATGAAAATAAAACCATTAAAGCCTCTCCTTAAAAAAGATACTCAAACTCGATATAAAAAGATGTACTTCTTGTATAATACACTAAAGAAGTACATTAGTCTTACTCTTCTTCAAGTTCAAGTTTCCACCACAGTAACAGACTTCAGCGAAACCAAGCTTTCAAAATAACTCACAGCTCTTCCAATCTGAAAACCACGGAGATTTGGTTTTCTTGCAGTTCCACAGTTTATATCATATAAAATTAAACTATCTAATTCCATCCTATCCGTCAGTAGGTTCTTTAACAAAATCTCACCATTCTTGAAAGATCCGGTAAGCTTCACATCATAAGTATATGAGTTTAACGATGCGTCCGCAAATGTAATAATGGTATAAAGTCTAGTCCAAGATTCTGGGACTCCATAATCTTGCATTACCCATACTTCAAATGTATTTTTAACATGAACAAGTATGCAAAGGCACTCTTCAAATGTATTTTAATGGAGCTCCCACATTAATGAAGTGGATGTAAGTCGCATGTAGTGTTATTGGTAATTGCAGTTCTTCGAATCTCTCCTCAAAGATATCCATTGAGGTTATCGTTTTGGAGGATGAATTACCTTTCGACTTTAACCAATGAAGAGCTCCATTAAAATGCACCCCAGACAAATCACAAGAAACAGACCGAAGCGATTGAAAGATTTTGCATGGGTATGATTTTAAGGAAAATCTTCTCCATGAGTTCGATTTCAAAGAGTAAGTGTAGACAAAACCAATCCACTCAAGAATGTTCACCAACTTGTAATCGTTGGTCTTGTATCATAACCCAAACCATAAGAATCACCCAAATCAAAATATGTATCTAGTAATCTCTTGTACTCCTTTGTTGTTGGGTTCCACAGGAAAAAACATTTTTCCTAATTCCAGCCGTATAACAAGCCATTACATGAACCCAACAATTCGATCAACTTTGAAGTTTCACAGGGTAAATCCATATTAATAACAATAGCATCATCAGATGATAAAGAATCATAACTTATGGAACACAAACTATCCCCGTCATGACTTGGAATCATTAGACTACAGTTGTATACTTGGGCATTAAGATTAAGATGCATTGTAGCAAAATCAGGGTCAGAAATTATTATAAACCAGGTCTTGCAAACACACTTACATGCAAGAGTTGATTTCACAGGTAGCCTTACAAAGACCTCACGGTAAATCTCCTCTGGGATGCTTGACATCGCTCCTAATTTCCAGCAGAACGTAAGAGAAAGAGGCGGTTTTATTTTTATTTTTTTGTAACTAGGGATCTTTTTATACACTCCTAAATATATTTTTGGAACTTAGCAGAGAGTATGAATGGGCTATAAAAAGAGGTGACACAAGGCCCAGGGGTTTTGGGTGAATGGTTTTTTAACCCGAATCCACCGAAAGTTAAATGAACTCTGTCTCATGATCTAGCAATACAAGAAAATCTAGCTATTGCTACACCATATATTGCCACACCTTCAATATAGGTGTTGCAAAAGCAAATTTCTAGTCACAGTACGTTTCAGCTAAAAGCTAAAAGCTATAATTTACTGCTACAAAATGAAACTTTTGCCACACAACTGTAGCAACAATATGAAAAGAGTGTGGCAAAAAAGTATAATATCTTGCTGCAGCAATAAAGATTGGGTGCAGCAATAGACTTCTTGCTACATAGGTTATCGCAACACTAGTTGGGATTTATGCCATAACCATTGGGTGCTGCAATATATTAAGTTTCTTGTAATGTAGTGGATTCCGAGTTAGTTGTTGTTTATCTTCGGGAAAAGAAAACTGAGTGAAAAAGCATACATTTCAGCAGAAAACACTCTACAAGCGCTAAGCAGCACTTGAATACCATCAGGAACGCGGCAAGCTCTCACCATATCATCAACAAAAACCCCATTGCCTTTTTCATATTATTGTTCACGCTGCTGCAGTAGGAACTGATCAAAGCAGAATAAGTAGTAACAGCGTTCGTTCTCAAACCTTTATGACTGTACTACTTCTTCTGGTAAAATCAAAATCATAAGATCTTTCCCAAATCCAAGAAAAGATTTCGGATTCATATTGAACTAAAATATGTATTGTGTAATTGTGTACCCCCGACCTGATCGATCGAACAAGTTTCGTTTCTTTCGATGGCTGGGAATCTGGAATTTAAGCATTCGAGGCAAGTAGGTAGTAGCGGCAATTTGGGAAGTTGTGTTGGTTACTTATAAGGTCATTGCTTCACATGGACTGCAGTCCGCACTTCGTAAACCTGGCCTTTGTTTTGCGACTTTCGCCTTTCTTTTCTATCTTGATATCCTTCACTCACTTGTTAATTAAAAAACATAACTAGAAGAACATATTGCCGACACCATCCAAGATAGTTGCATAAGATGTGAACGATATATTGCCGACACTATCTAAGATAGTTGCATAAGATGTGAACAATATAATAAGACCATTGTACAAGCCATATACATCCGTTGCGTACTTTTTGCCTGATATAACAAGATCATAATATAAAAACAATTTATACTACTAGAAAAAAAAGGAGGTCCTTACATATCAGAGGATATACGGAAGCATGGAATTCATGGCACTGTCACGGCCTTCTTAGTAGCCAGGAGCGGGAGCGAGGTCGGAAGCGAGATTCGTTAAATTCTCAAAAATGAATTTCGGAAACGAGATTTGTTAAATTCTCAAAAATTAGGCTTCATAGAAAGATTAGTAGGGAGCAGACTACATTTGTTGTTTGTAACCAGTCATGAATGTGAAATCAAATGTAATATGTCTGATGAACTTGATCCCGTTGCAACGTACAGGCAAGACACTAGTTCCGTATAAAAAGATGTACTTCTGCAGTACACTAAATCACTAATGAAAGACATTAGTCTTACTCCTCTTCAATTTTCTACAGCAGTATGAAACCAAGCTCTCATAATTACTTATAGCTCTTCCAATCTGAAAACCACAAATATTTAGTTTTCTCGCAGTTCGACATTTTGAGTTATATAAAATTAAACTACCTCTATCCATCCAATTTGTCGCCTGGTCGTTCTTGAATATAATATCACCATTCTTAAAAAACCCCATAAGCTTCACATCAGAAGTACACGGATCTAAAATCGCACCCTCAAATGTAATGGTATAAAGTCTAGTCCAAGACTCTGAAACTCCATAATCTTGCATTACCTATACTTCAAATATCTCTTCAATACGAACAAGTAAGCAAAGGCACTCTTCCAACACTCCCACGTTCAGAAAGTGGACGTAAGCCGTTTGTAGTGTCATTGGTAGTTGCAGTTCTTTGAAACACTCTTCAGAGATATCCATTGAAACTATCAAGTTGGAGGATGCTTTACCTCTCGCCACTAACCAATGAAGAAGTTCATTAAAAAGCACCCCAGAAAAATCACAAGAACAATAAGGGTTCTTGAAAGATTGAAAGCTTTTCCATGGATTTGATTTTAAAGAAAAGCCTTTCCATGAGTTTGATTTTAACGAATAAATGTAGACAAAACCACTCCACTCATGAATCTTTACCAACTTGTAATCGTCGGTCTTGTAATCATAACCAAAACCTTGAGAATCACCGCAACTGAAATATTTTTCTGGTAATTGTAATCTCTTGGATTCCTTTGTTGCTGGGTTCCACAGAAAATAGAATTTTACCGAATAATTCCAGCCGTGGAACAAGCCATTACACGAACCAAATAATTTGATAAACTTTAATTCGGCCATATTTGAAGTTTCGCAGGGGAAACCCATCTCAGTAGCAATAGCATCATCAGATGATAATGAATCGTAACTTATAGCATCATTAGATGATAATGAATCATAACTTATGGAACACAAACAATCCCCGTCATAACTTGGAAGCATTATACTACAGTTGTTTTCTTTGAAGAAAGCAAAGGAATACAGAGATGGCTAGGAATGCGAAGGAAGGAAGGGATGCGAAAGCGAAGAAATCAAAAAGAAATTGAGCAAGAGAAAGAAGAGGTAAGTAGAATTCAATACAACTGTTTTTTAATTCAAAGTAAGTTTATCTAAAAGTGTACCTGTACCTTGTTGACACGGACATCTAAAAGCAAAGCATGAGCCTGCTTATATGGGCATGAAACTAGAGACCTTAAATAACTCTACAAGATAAATAAAAAAAGAACTAGGAAAGAACTAAAATAAGGCAGTAAGCTGCCTACTTCTAAAACTAGGCTAACAAAATCAACTGACATTAGCCCAGTTGGCCAGGGTTGGGCTCCCAACCTATAGGTTGCGGGTTCAATTCCCGCGTTGATAGCGTAAAAAAAAAAAAACAAAAAAAACTAGGCTAACAAAGCCAACTTCTCTTATGCAAACAAGAGGTGTTCTACATTAATCCCCCTATTGAACAAAACTCGCGTGGAGTTGTCTGCACACTAAATAAGCTCATTATCCCCATGAAAAGAATAAATTTCCTGCACATTGGAGATATTCCACTCAGTACAATCACTGACTTTCCCCATCTGCTCAAGTGGCGTAGTTTGTGCATCTACTATCCAATACCCGTCTTTAAGAACCTTAAGCATTGACCTTGCAAAGGCAAGGTTTTGTATGATTCTCTTTAGCACTTCCATTAAATCAAAGATCATTACGTGCTCTTTCCGCAACCCAAGACAAGACCCAAAGAGTTAACAAAACATACCCGAGAACACCTTCGAAGAAACCATAGAAACCAATTCTCTAACCATTCCCGAACCTGCCTCATGTCTTTTCTTTTACACCTTTTTCATAGCTGCTAGTAAAAACGGAGAAACATGGAAACACTAGAAACTTGGTTTAGGGAAAAGCCCCAAACCCTAGAATACCAAAATCCTCTCTCTACAAGTTTTTCTCTCACACAGATATTGACCTTCACGGTAGCACTCGACCCTCCCCACCAAAGAGACCAAAATCCTAACCACAAGAATTTACCACGCTTCTAGTTTGGATATCAACAAACCTACAATTCTACTCCTATATATAGAGAACACAAACTTGGCCACCAAGTATTAGTCTCCTATTAGGAAACTAAAAATCTTTCCTAAACTCTATCAAACCTAGATTAGGAAATCCACGTCAATGTTAAATTAGGAAACCCATGGTTTTCCTAACAATCTCCACCTCGGATCATACTATCAAGCATGAGACGATCACCGGAAATCACTTCCATCTTCCACCATAGTTGTTCACCATCTCTATATACCCGTAGAATATCTTTTGAAGCTCAAATCTGAACTTCCATCTCCATAGAACCATCTCTCCGACCAAAACACCATGACGTTGATAAAAGTCTTCAACCCATCTTCTACATGAAGAACACTTGTGAAATTGATTATGTTTAACAAACACCATGAAAATCTTTAATCACCATCAACGAATCCTTGCACAGACTCACCATTGATCACCAAGAGAACCATCCAAAAGAATCACCGCTAACTCCACCTAACCAGTAAGCTAACAATATATTGAACTCTAACCGAGAAAGGAAGAATTAGCTTCAATATCGTACTCCAGCACATGTCATGATTATCGTGTATCTGAAAAAAACCATCAGACACCTCCACTATGATTAACAAGCTTAATCCTTTAAGCGATTCTATAATCCATCACCAATATGACATACTTTTTACCACCATTACACCCAACATACTTGCTTAGAATGTATCCCGTGTGAATGCCCATAATATTATGGTACATGCTTTCGACATCGGGCACATTCTGGATATTACGTGCAAGCCATAAAGAATACTTTAACATAGACTTTAAGAATATAAATATATAACATCTCGTGCATAACTTCGAAGCGTTGCCGGACTTGCTTCTACATGAGACCTCACAGCCTCATCCTTTCTTCAAACTCTGTAACCCATTCTTAATTTATGGTGTATGGTTACTAACACCCTTCAAGAAATATATATTTATTCCACCTCATTCAGCCTTACTCTGCATCCCATACTATATCATAAAACCAAACGAAGAACATACACTTCTACCAAGTTGAACCTCCGATTTGTAAATCACATCACAAAGGCATATTTGTGTAAACACCGGTTGACACATTATCTTCAAAATATATTTCTCCACTCGAACAATAAACCATCGTTCAATTCCAGGTTCAATCACACAAGCCCGTCCTTTCTCTGATACCAATTGTTGGGGAAATTGGCACCCCGAGCGCAGCAGAAAGCAGGATCACAAAGGGCAATCAGTGATTTGGACCAAACATGGGAGAAATAATAAGAGAGAGACAGAAGATAAACAAACACACAAGCACAACACAAGATATACGTGGTTCACCTTTACAAGCTATATCCACGACCAAAGTTAACCATCTCCAATTTTCCGATGATACCATTGTTTTTCTTGATGCGAAGCGTGAACAAGTAGATTCTCTTCGGTATTTACTTCTATGTTTTGAGTTAACATCGGGCTTAAAAATCAACTTTGCTAAAAGTTGTTTATTTGGGGTATCTCTCGTTGAAGACATCGAAGAATTCGCTAACATGTTGGGGTGTAAAAGATCAAATTTTCCAAGTTTTTATCTCGGTCTTCCTTTGGGTGATAAAGTTCATGGCACACAAAAGTGGGAGAAGATTTTTGAAACATGTTCTTTGAGAATTTCCTCTTGGAACGTGAGAACGCTATCAAGAGGAGGTAAGTTGACTCTAATCAAAAGTGTTTTAGCTAGTTTGCCCATTTATTATTTATCCATCTTTCTTGCGCCATGCTCCGTTACAAATAAGATTGATAAGATAGTAAGAAATTTTCTTTGGGATGATGATTCTAACAAGAGAAGAATTCATAATGTTGGGCGGTCTATAATTGTAAAATCTAGAGAAGGTGGTGGACTTGGAATCCGGAAATCTAAATACATGAACTCGGCACTTCTCAAAAAGTGGTGGTGGAGATTTGGAACGGAAAAGAATGCTTATTGGAGAAAGATAATTGTGGAAAAATTTGGAGAATCATCCACCGGTTGGGAAACTCTTCAACCGAAAGGGCCAAAAGGTTGTAGTTTGTGGCACAATATTTATAAGGAGATCGAGGATTTTAACAAACATGTGAAATTTAAGATCGATGCGGGGAATGAAATTAGGTTTTGGGAAGATTTTTGGATTGGAGATGCCGTCTTATGCAATAGTTTTCCATTGGCATTTGAAGCTTCAAGAACAAAAGAGAAGGTGGTGGCTAGTTTATATGAGATTTCGAGTAACGGCATCAAGTGGAAGTTCATGTCTCGAAGTAGATATTCTCAAGCCATAATGAGGGAGATTGCTTCCATAAACTCATTACTAGAAGTGGTGAATATTCAAGAAGGGGTCGTAGACTCTAGATTGTGGATGGTGGATAGAAACAATATGGTTGATGCTTATACGGTTAAGTGTGGGTTTGATTCTCTTTGTGACCAAGGAGATAGTAACTTCCCAAATGAGATTATTTGGAGTCGACATTATCCGTACAAAGTAAACTTTTTTCTATGGCTTTTGTACCTTGAAAGGTTGATGACAACGGACAAGCTTTTTAGAAGGGGAATGGATGTAAATAGGGTGTGCCGGTTTTGTGAAGAAGAAGATGAAACAAGTGCCCATTTATTCTATGATTGTTGGCGAACAAAAAGAATTTGGGATTATTTTGCCGAAGGATGCAACTTCAATTGGAATTACGATATTAACATTTCCACAACTATAAAAGCTTGGATTTATGATTGGAGTGATGAAAGACTTGACCGTATATGGAACAACTTACCGGTTGCAATTTGGTGGTGCATTTGGAAAGAAAGGAACTCTAGAATATTCAACCACAAAAAGAGAAATTTGGAAAGTTTAATTCGAGATATTAAGAGAGAGACAGAAGATAAACAAATACACAAGCACAACACAAGATATACGTGGTTCACCTTTACAGGCTACATCCACGACCAACACCACCAGGAAAACTTCCATTAAATCAAAGAGCATGTAATGGTCTTCTCTAACCATTCATGCTCTTTCCGAAACCCAAGAAAAGACCCAAAGAGTTAATAAAACATACTCGAGAACACCTTTGAAGAAACCATATAAACCAATTCTCTAACCATTCCCGAACCTGCCTCATGTCTTCTCTTTTACACCTTCTTCATAGCTGCTAGCAATAGAGGAGAAATAAGGAAACACTAGAAACTTGGTTTAGGGCAAAGCCCCAAACCCTAGAATACCAAAAATCCTCTCTCTACAAGTTTTTCTCTCACACAGATATTGACCTTCACGGTAGCACTTGACCCTACCCACCAAAGAGACCAAAATCCTAAGCACAAGGATTTACCACTCTTCTAGGTTGGATATCAACAAACCTACAATTCTATTCCTATATAATTAGCGAACTATGCATTGAAATTGGAAGGTACAGTTTACTACAGTGCGATCAATTGAACAAGACAACTTTTGCAACCTCTTTTGAGACCATTCAGCAAGCACTGAGTGACATGAGAATAAACACAACCACCTTCATAACAACCGTCTTTGTACAAGGGACTAATGGCCTCCTTAGTATACCAAATTGTACATTTGATGTGTATTGACTAATGTAGTAAGTTATAGTATGGTGGTTACGCTCCAGGTTGTTTTTTATAGGTGCTACAATTTGTGATTGTTGACACCACCGCTTACCAACAACACTAAAATTTTCAGTTTGACATGCCAATATTTATATTGTGAGTCTGTGAAGGTACATCATTGTTGGTCTTTACCTTGTTTTTTATAAAATCTTTAATTTATCGATTAAAAAAAAAAGACAAGCCAATTCACGATTAGCTACAATTTATGTGTGACTTGGTGTTAATTCGTTTGCAATGAACATTTCCTAGACAGAATAATAGAATTCATGATTAGCTACAATTCATGTATGACTTGGTGTTAATTCGTTTGAATTAACATCTCCTAGACAGAATAAGAAAAATTAAGGAAATCTATTGTAGAAAGATGAATTCGGATCATTAGGGAAAGAACTATATTTCTTTCTTTCTTGGCCGAAAAAGAAAAATGAGTTGAGAAGAAAATGGCTACCCCATGCATCCATGTGGCAAGTAGACAGAATAAATTTCTAGATAAAAATTATAGGAGTTTTTAGGATTGTTAAATATAAATCCCAATCCAATACACCCGGTTAGGATTTTAGAAAAACTCCTATCCGCTCGGCTCTTTTGGCGGGTTCCTCATGAGGCTCGCTGGTAGGCTAGCACGGTAACCTGTTCAACTAATGTAGTAGTTTACTGTTGGAGTTTAGCTTGTTAGGCTTCCAACTAGTTTTCTTGTAATAATCTTTATGAATAATAATAAAAATGTTAAACAAAATATGAGAATTCAAAAAAATTCGCAAAAATCTTGTGTCTTGGGTTAAGATTTATGGAAGAAAATAATGTGAGTATTTTTCCTTGTCAACATAAATTGGATAACATAAAAATGAATATCTTGGAAACTTAGGGAATCTGAAGAATCCTAAATTGAATACCATGGAAATACCAGGAATCTTAATTATCCATAAAATTGAACTCAGACCACAAAAACTTCATGGATTCTTATGAACAATTTTTTATTTTTTTCATAACATGCTATGTTTTTCCGTTAACACCACTACCAACCAGCACCACCATTACACACCACACTACACCAAAACATCCTTTTTGTGACGTTTATAAACGTTGCGCATAATTTGTGTAATGGTAATAAGCGTTGGCAAAACGGCGTTGCGCATTAGTGTGCAACACAAAATATCCGTTGCACAAATTATATTGAGCAACGCTTATAAACGTTGCACAATAGGTGGTGCAACGTTTTACTTTTTCTATTTGTGCAATATATTAATTTGTGCAACGGTTATATTTAATAGATTAACACTTTTGTGGGTCCCATTTTGGTTTTCTGTCGATGTTTTATTTGTTCTGTAGCAGATATATACGTTGCTCTTTTCAACTGATATGTGCAACGGATAATTTACTATGATATTCGTTGCAAAATTATTTTCAGGTCAAATTTTTTTTTGTCGCCGGCTTAATTCCAGCGGATCTCTGCACCTGAATATAAATTGATTCTTGACCTGCATGCATACATCATTCTAGATGAACTAGAAGACCCAATTTGGATGGAACCTCAATATCGTCAAAATCGATCAAAAACAATTATTGATCATCACAATCCATCAAGAACGATTCATACATAAAAAAAGTAAATAGATGGACTTACCAAAAACCCATACAATATCAAACAACTTATGGAAAATCCCAAATGTTATAAACACAAGTTTCTAAATTTGAAACTATGAAAACCCTAACCTTATGTTGTTACATTCTGAGAAGTCTTTTTCATTCCAAAAACTACCACGTGTGGAAGAACATTAACTCAATCCTGCAGTGTAAAAGACAGAATTAGAATCCAATTCTGAACTCAAAGAAGCTACCACATATGTGAAGTATGTATGGCCAATTTTGGGAAAGAAAGAACAAGTGAAAGAATATGGTATAGAATTTGTTATACCTGCGAAATCAATGTGATCGAATAAAATTCTTGGATAGAATGTTATATTGCAAGAGCAACCCAAACATGCTGAAGCTCTTCACTGCTAAATTCTTCGATGAATGGCTGCACGCAGATGACAGCACTTGAACAAATTATAAAACACAGAAAAACCACTGTCACATAAAAGTGATCGAGACTGTTAGGATAATAGGTTCATGATTCTTATTATAACCACTACAGAGCTAAATCTATTGGGAACTTCACAAGATCCTCAGCAAACTTTTCACCATTTGTAAAAGAAATACGAGATCACAAGGTCCATTGACAATCTAGGATCAGAATTCTAGCATACCAATCCTCAAAAATATTTACATGCCTTAACATAAACTCAGAGGCAGAGGAGTTTTCATGCATAGTCTCAAGTCTCAACTCAGAAGAAACCCTACTGGTACTTCATGCAATACCTTTACTAAAACAGAAACAACAGCATAGAATAAGAAGTACGTGAACGTCCAAATTCGAAAGCCCTCTCTTATGAGCTCTCTGTAATGAGTAGCATCGACCTGGGTGAATCCTTTCGAGTGTCAACATCTGTTTATTACTGTAGAACAGAGTCACCAAAAAATGCACAATGTAACAGGTGTAGTAGTAGGATAAAAAGATCACCCGCGAAGCAGATTAATATAATCATCGTCTCTGAAAAAGCGGGGGTATAACAACCACACCCAATATTTCGCTTAGCAATTTATATGGACTAACTTAAATATACTTTTAAAAGAATCAACTAGACAGTCAGATTCAATCTTAATAAAATGTATATCAAAGAATTATATCTCAATTTCTCGATTCAATCCACACTCAAACAAATAGGAATTTGCGAGCCTGATTGAATACAAGAGAAATAACTTGAACGGTACCAAAGACCAATGTTCAAGGATCAATCAATTTAAATCAACAACCAAAGGTTGGATTTACCAATTGATCAATTCAACGCACAACCTATGATATTTCAATTATATAACAAAATATAATGCAGAAAAGAAATAACATAGACACCAGAAGTTTTGTTAACGAGGAAACCGCAAATGCAGAAAAACCCCTGGACCTAGTCCAGATTTGAACACCATACTGTATTAAGCCGCTACAGACTCTAGCCTACTACAAAGCTAACTTCGGTCTGGACTGTAGTTGAACCCTAATCAATCTCACACTGATTAAGGGTACAGTTGTGTTCCTTACGTCTCTGATCCCACCAGGATAATACGCACTTTATTCCCTTAGCTGATCTCACCCACAACCAAGAGTTGCTACGACCCAAAGTCGAAGACTTGATAAACAAATCTGTATCACACAGAAAAGTCTATTCAATTGATAATTCTGTCTCCCACAGATAAACCTATGAGTTTTGTTCCGTCTTTTGATAAATCAAGGTGAACATGAACCAATCGATAACCCAGACTTATATTCCCGAAGAACAGCCTAGAATTATCAATCACCTCACAATAATCTTAATCGATTAACCAAACAAGATATTGTGGAATCACAAACATTGAGACGAAGATGTTTGTGATTACTTTTTATCTTGCCTATCGGAGATATCAATCTCAAGCCAATCTTACGATTGTACTCAACACGATAGAAATAGCAAGCTCAGATCACGCAACTACAGAGAAAATAGTTGGGTTTGGCTTCACAATCCCAATGAAGTCTTTAAGTCGTTAACCTATAGGGTTTTGTGAAAAACCTAAGGTTAAAGGAGAATCGACTCTAGCTTATGCAACTAGTATCGCACAGGAGGTGTGGGGATTAGGTTTCCCAGTTGCAAGAGTTCTCCTTTATATAGATTTCAAATCAGGGTTTGCAATCTAAGTTACCTTGGTAACAAAGCATTCAATATTCACCGTTAGATGAAAACATGATTATATTCAAGCTAATATCTTTCAACCGTTAGATCGAACTTAGCTTGTTATACACAAATGAAATGCACTTTCATTTAGGTTTGGGAAACCGTACCTAAACGTGTACACTTAGTTGGTTCAACAATAGTTAACCAATGGTTAGCCATATGAGCACTTTCATATCAACCTTATTCATCTTCACCATAACTAGTTCAAGTGACTCAGATGAACTAGTTAGAGAGTTATTCAATTGCTTAGATATCATACAAGTATACAAGACACAATTGAAGAAAAATCGATTTTGATTCACTCGAATCAATTCATGAACATTATAGCCACTGTTTGCAAAAATTGCATTCCTTATTATATAAATGTTTTAGTTTATGAACAAACCGATTTTAGAAAGTAACCTATCTAAATACGCAAACGGGTATGCATACTTAAGTAACCGGATTGAGTTTGTTTTTCACTTTCAAACCCCAGCAGAAATTTACGGATGTGAACTTTCCGCCAGTATGCGTACGGGTACGCATACTCACCCGGATTTCCAACAATCGCCCGTACACGTACGGGTACGCATACCTTGATTTCCCGTTGGACTTTTACACAAATGTTAGAACACACTATGTTTATATCCAAAGATGATTACATGTTCTAAACTCTCATTTCAATCATTAAAACTTTCTTAGAGGATGTTATATAATTGTTATTCACAAACTATTTTTCATCAAAACGATTTTCAAGTTACTGAAATAATCAACATGACTTTCGTCACTAGTAAAGATGAACTTGGCCAAAGCAAAAGCTTACCAACACATATTTCGAGGCATAGGTAAGTGAGTTAAACTCGGTTCGAGATAACACATGTGTATAAATGAAGTCTATATAGTAATACGACTTTTGTCTCAAAATAAGAGATAGAATAGATAGACTTTTGAGTGATAGATAAGTTCAAGTCTCCACATACCTCTTTGTTGTTGAAGTTCCACAAGTTTCCTTGAATAGTTCTTCGTCTTCATTCGATGAACGCCGTGGAGTCTAAGGCTCAACTACACTTACTATCCTAATCCGAGACTTTGCTATAAGTAGACTAGAAATCAAGACTTATAGTTTTGGCAGCTAAACTTAACAAACAAGCTTGAGATAGCAACATTTGCGAATTCGACCGAGCAATGCTCAAACAGAAAATGCAAAGAAGTGTACACAGTTTTCTCCATTTTCCAAATTAAAGAAGATGCCAAATTTAAATTAATCAAGAAACATTATTGCCAGTTTTTTCAAAATAGATCCATATCTCTATTAGGAGTTTACTGCCAGTTTTTTCAAAATAGATCCATATCTCTATTAGGAGTTTCTGTGACCATACGTGCAAGTCTTCCATTTAGTTGATCCATATCTCTATTTGGAGTTTATGTGACCATACAAAAAGCCAACAACGCTGCATGAATACACGAACACCATACTTTAGAATTTTGTTGCTTCACACCAACATAGACAGCAATAATAACATGACTTTTTGTGGACGAAGAATGTGCACAAGCATATGCATATCTCATTTCATCTCATATTGGTGTGAGAAGAGATGTAATGATGTAGGTGGGTCATTTTTTTTTTTTTGATCACCCAAGGCACGTTCCACTTAAGTTTGGTTGAGCGAGCTAGGAACTGGTGAATCTGAGAACCTGATGATTTGATCCCAGATAATATATCAAATACAACACTACTATTTCACTTGCTACAACACTAGAAATGTCTGCAGTGCATATGAATGCGCAGTTGAATAACAGTGTCAAAAAACCCGTAACATGGACAGTATCCTGAACCTCTATACAATGAGGGATGTGGGCCCACAGAGTTCCAGTTTCAAAATTGGCCAAGTAGAAAGTTATGCCAACAAACAGGGTAGAACAGTAAGACCCATGTATATTCCAACTTCACTGGCATATTGAAATTACAATAAAGGAAAAATAAAAACTAGTCGTAAACAGAAACAGAACATGTACCTGCAGCTCTCATATCAACAAAATGGACACAAGGTTTCTACTTTCAGGTCCTTTGCCTGCTTATCATCCATCTACAAGTTCCAAGAGTATCAAACGGAGAGAGTAACAACAACTACAGCAATCTCGTAAACAAGACAACTGAACATATTAATTAGCAATTAAAACTAGCCTGTAAAATCACAATATTCAGAATCTCACTCGACACATTTTGAAATTTCGGATTCAAGTATATCATAACTCACACTTCAAATAATCCCACTAGGTATCTTAGTAGGGTTCTCTTTTGTTTATAATGGGTTTAACTCTTCCTCAAAGCCACTTTTCGTAGTCATGGCCTATGTTTTTGATCAACTTATTCTTTTATGGGTATGGCCATGAAATCTGAAGCTGACTTGCAAAACCTTGTCAAGTGCCATTTCTAGTTATGTATTCAGATGGCGTACTTGCCAAGACCCACTAAAATGAGAAGTATTATTACCATCACTTATCCCCGTTCCCCTTCCTATCTCTAATGGTATTACTCCGCTTCATGAGTTAACATGCTTCAAAATGAAACTGTCAGGCAGGCATTTCCTCCAACCCAAAGAAGGTATCTCGTCAAAAAAAATAATCAGTAAATGATCAATTGATGCCTCCATGCACTACCACTAGAATTATAAAGTGCCACACTAAAGAACAGAGACAATAAAAATGAAAAGTGGAACTACCAATTGTGCATATACATAAACCTGGTCCTATTTACCAAATTTTCAAGCTCTACTCATACGTATATTACCATTTCAACTGATCTTATACCACCACATCATGAAATTGCATGGACATTATTAATTAGACCCATCAAGGCATTCAAATGGAACAAGCTCACAAAAAAATATGAAAGGCTCACCTTTATTAATTTGAGATAGTGGTCAGAAACATGGAAGTAGAACACCACATTAACAGTTAGCTCTGCCCATGTCTCCCCACTTCAACTGTACTAACTTTCCTAAAAAACGCATATATAGTGAATGCTAACGGCAGACTAAAGGTCCAGAACAAAATATTCATGATAACAGATGTGGCAAATTTCACTCATTTTGTTGTGCAAAATGGTCTAGAGGACACCGCTTTGAACATCACCATAGCCTTTAAGTTGCAGCCCCACGCAAAGCTACATACAGAAACCAAGGGTCAAAAAATTGTCTCCAATAGTTACCAAGCAAGTCAGTCGGTAACGAAAACAACGTTTATATCTAGATTACCTAATAACCTTTAGTGGTAATCATTCACCAGTGGCAACAACAGCTGTTAGTGTCATTATGTCGCGTTCTGCACCCATGACTTCAGCAACTTCTACACATTGTGCAGCCACTAATGTCGCAGCGGAAGCCACTCCCGTAACTGTTTTGGCTATTTGCTCATGTTTTCCTGACCCTGCAGATGCTGCTATGGCTGCAGCTATAGCGGCAACTACAGAAGCAACGACAGCAACAAAAATCGCAGCATGAAGTTGGGCATTGTGAGCCCTGGTTTCTTCTTTCTTTTTCTCCTTTATATATTTCAACCACCTTCCCACTGTTTTACTTCCACCACTTCCCCCACTACCACCACCACCATTGTTATTTCTATAATGCGTGTTTTCCTACGGTTGAACTGTAGAACAAACATCATAACACAATGATCAATAAAACAGTATCATTAAACAATGTCATAGCATTGTTCATACGGAAACAACTGAAAATGTGTAGAATAATGGATACTTTTACATGGAAATCAATACAAACATATATTATTAAACGATGTCATGGCCTTCTTCATAAGAATAAAATATAGAATGCATATATCATTCTGCAGAACGGTCAATGCAAACAAGCACAAGATGCAGAGATTAATTACTAATCAAAAGAATCAAAGACTCCTAAACTGGCATATCGAAATACGAAACTGCAATCAGGTGCAGAGAGGACAATGAATTGAAAAATCAGCTACATAAAAGTCAATAGATAAACTTACCCAGTTAAGGTAGTCACCTCAAAGGTTATCATCAGCAACACCATAAACTATCTTCATCTCATGATTAAGAAACAAAGCAACAACCAAGAAAAATAATTATAAATCTAGGGATTTAAAGGATAATCATATAAAAAAAACCTAAACCTTGCAATGATAATAGAACTACGACTACAAAATTTAACCCATACTGGATCCATTAATTCATCAGTAGAGCAAAAAACCTTCAGTTTGGATCCAAACAAACCATACAGATTCATTAACTTAACCAAATAAAACGATTTCTAGGGTTTGAGTTATTGAAAGATTGGGTTTGATTTCCGGAGTAGTTTGATTCGTGAGATAAGGGTTTAGAAGAAATGGGTTTTGATTTATGAAAACTTGGGTTTGATTTTTAGATATCGGTTAGGGTTAGAAGGGAAGAAAAAATGGGGGAGGAGAAGTCGATGTGGAGAGAAAAAAATAAAATAAAATAAAATAAGAAGAAAACGAAAATAAAAGGGAGATAATAGAATTAATTAGACAATTTAGCCCTCCAACTAGTTTAATAATGGTAAGCGTGTGCTGTTTTTTTTTTTTCCCAAGTAATTAATCTTTAGTGCAACGTATTTCCGAGTGCGCAACGCCTATCCCCGAAATTGATAGGATATGGTGTAGTGCCACCAACCAGAACCAGCATCAGCAACACCACCAACAAAAACCACCAATGACCACCAGCATCAACACTAACAACAACAACAACCACCACCACCACGTACATCAACCACCTTCACCTCCAACACCACCACCTTAGCTTATGGATGAGTTTTTTTTTTGAAAGGGAAACATGATGACCATGGTTTTTCAATTATTTAACAATTGATAATCCATTTCAATTTTTATGAATCCAAATTAATCCTAATTATAATCCAAGATTATATATCTATAAAAATGTATAAGATTCTTTTAAGAAACACTATTAGTGGGCTTTAAAAAGAGGTGATACATGGGTTTCTTTTAAATAAAGTGATACATGGGTTTAGGTCGAATGATTTTTTGCGAACCCGAATCCACCAAAAGTGAAAAGAACTGGGTCATAATCTAATCCAGCGGAAAACTATACATACTCTACACAGTTTATGGGGATTTTGATAAAGTGTGCCCTATAGGATTGGTATTTCCTAAAGTACACTCGTTATTTTCGTAATTGCTAAAATACACCCAGTTTCACTTTTCCATCCCGTTTTTTTAATAAAACGGCTAACGGCCGTTAAATACCAACTCGTACCGAGTTGAACTGAGTTACGAATGATTGAAAAACCCTGACTGAATCAAATCAACATGAAAAATAAAAACCAATTACACTACTGAATTATGCTGCAGCTACATCAGTTTTCCACTGATTTATGCCGAGACTTCGAATCAAAACTGACCCAAAGTGTATTTCAGTTTTCCACTGAATTACACTATCAAAATCAGCTGCAACCATGACTGGAATTCTTAGATGTCACTTAAATCACCTGCGTTCATGAAAAATAAAAACCAACTCTTCATGCTTGCACATCCGGAGAAACTCCTTCATTCGTCTTGATCAAATAACTTAAGTGACGTCTCAATCTCACCTGCTTTGGCAAACTCCTTCACCAAGAAGCAGCTTCCACGAACAATCCATTTTTATAATCAACACATGTAAAAGCTCCCAAGCTTCATAACTCTTACCTTTTTAGTTTACTGCTACTTCTGGTAAAATCGAAATGATAAGATCTTTCCCAAATCCTAGAAAAGATTGTATATTCATATTCATATTCAATTCATATGTATGTGTATTGTTTACCTCCAACGTTAGGTTTCTTTTCTTTCGATGGCTGGGAATCTGGGATACGAGCATTCGAGGCAACTAGGTAGTAGCGGCAATCTGGAAAATCGTGTTGGTTACTTATCAGACTTATTACTCACTCACATTGTCTCCTACCGTTGAAATCATTTAAAAGTTCACGTGCAAAATTGACTAATCACTTTTGGATACAGATACGTATCCATAGAGGCTGAATCCTAACTTCGTTTTTAGGAAAGAGATATTATAATTTTGTTCATTTTAGCTTAAAAGTAGGCAAAACTAAAACTAAATTAATAATACTCCCTCCGTCCCATTATTAGTTGACATATTTGTTTTTAGATTTTGTCTCATTAAAAGTTGATTTTATATCATTTGATACTCATGTTTATATTCGTTACGTATGTGTTTTAAAATGCTTTTCAATGATATAAAATTTACGAATATTCGTGGTATAGTTTGAGAGATAAATCATTTCTAAATTATATTACTAGGTCAACTAATAGTGGGACGGAGGTAGTACTTCTTTCCAATAACGGAAGGAGCAAAAAAGTTCGTTAAATAAAAGATACGTCAAAACTTGTGTAATTGATTTTTTTATTTTAAAATTAACTAATTCGTCTGAATCCGACTCAAGAATGATAGACAACATGGTTAAGTAAATTCTTAAAATCCATTTAGACATGTGTACTGTTGGAATTTTGAATAGAAATAGGATTTAGTTAGTTGAAACTGAATAGGTGTGTCCACTCACTTAAACTTTTTCAACATATGGTGTCTTATCCCAAGGGATGTGACTCTCCATAAAAGGATGTGACTCTTCAGGAAAGGGTATCTCCAAGAGTCTCCTTGAACCTATATAAACCCCACACATTCTCCATTTCATATGTGCTTTTAGAGTCATAAAACTAGTATTAGAAATTTAAGAGTTTGCATGTGTCTTCAAGAGTTAAAGAAGAGTTTGTGCTACATCTATTCGCGTTTGATGTTCGGTGTTATCGAAGTGCTGCGAAAAACATCGAGGTATTGTTGAATGTTGGAGACATATGCCGCTAAACCTGTAACAGCATTATATACAGTGCATCAAATGTCTTAAGCAAAGAGATTACTCACCTCAATACACCCAAGTAAGTTTGTTTTTGTTTTGTGATTGATCATCTTTTTCTATCCTTCTTTTCATATTTTATTGTTGGTATTACGAAACGTAATACATGTTACAAAGAGTTGTAACGGATCGGTGGATAATATACGAGTCATATTATTGGAGAATCGGTAACGAAGATATTTACCCAACATGTACAATGGATCAAATGTAGAACAGAGTCAAATCTCAAGTCAGATATCAAAAAATTTAAAAAAATGCAAACAATCTGACATCTGCGAATCATTTGCCATGTAGTATGAATATGCTTTTACTTTTCAAGAGATATACATTGCTGCCTAGAACAATTAATCAGGAAAGCTAAACTATGAGCATAGATAACTTGAGATGTCTCTGTTTGGGTTCGAACCTCTTCCACACTTTGTTCCCCTTATGTCCAAAATGGAACTTAGCCCCATTGTGATTAATGCGTCTAGAGGTGTAAATTGGGCTGGTTAGTATCGTATTACGTTTATGGCATAACATATCAACACAGCTCGTGACATGGGAAGGCATGGGCACACATTAGTTTAGTGTGTTGTGTTGTGCCAGAAAAATAGGTATATTAGCATGGCACAACACGTGGCAAAGAAAGAACGTCATATCATCCATAAAGTACTACACAATACAAAAAAAATATCTTTATCTTTGCATGTTTTTGACATTTTATTTTCGTTATATAAACTGATTTATCTCCATTAATACATATACTAACTAAAATATATGGAAAATATTTATTTTAGAAAACATAAAATAAGTGGACTAGCACAACACAACATGACACACCAAAATTATATTTGTAGAAACTATAGTCCTAAGAATAATATATATATATACATATACATGTATATGTATATATATATATATATTAGAGTTAGTTTGGTCCAGTTGACCCAGTTAACTGTCTGTTTGGTGCTTTTCTTAAATATATATTATTGTTTGGTCATAGGATGACGTCATCAATGATGTCATAATCTCCAATAGTGACAGAAATATCCTTTTGTTTCCAGGGACGGGCTTAGCAAGGGGCTAAGTGAGGCTATAACCCGTCCCTATTTCTCATTTACATGTTTTTAGCATTCAAAAAAAATTGGATTTTTCGATTTAGCCCACCAGTAAGTAATGAAAATTATAAACTTTGTAGGAATTACCCACACTATAAGTAGTAGAGACAAAACCTTGCTTAAAACAAAAAGGATTTTTACTTCTCGATACATTTATCTTCTATTTCTCATCCATAAATTATAAAATTATCACATTTTTGTTATTAATTTTGTTCTTTCTATTTTTTATGTGTCTATTTATCTAGTAATTTATAAGTGAGTTGTCGTTGCCTACTAATTTCGTATTAAAAAAATTTGTTGCGACCTTCGGTCGCCTTACCAACTAACGACATTTCAGCCCTAGCCAACAAAAAAAATTGGGTCCGTCCTTGTCGGTTTCTATATATATAGAAAAAATCAGTAGCAATCTTTATGGACTAACTCCAATATACTTTCAAGAGAATCAACTAGACAGTCAGATTCAATCTTAATAAAAAGTATATCAAAGAGTTATATCTCAATTTCTCGACTCAATCCGCAATCAAACAAATAGGAATTTGCGAACCTGATTGAATACAAGAGAAATAACTTGAACGGTACCAAAGACCAATGTTCAAGGATCAATCAATTTCAATCAACAACCAAAGGTTGGATTTACCAATTGATCGATTCAACGCACATCCTGTGATATTTCAATTATATAACAAAATATAATGCGGAAAAGAAATAATACAAATACCAGAAGTTTTGTAAACGAAGAAACCGCAAATGCAGAAAACCCCCGGGACCTAGTCCACATTTGAACACCACACTGTATTAAGCCGCTACAAACAATAGCCTACTACAAAGCTAACTTCGGTATGGACTGTAGTTGAACCCCAATCAATCTCACACTGATTCAAGGTACAGTTGCGTTCCTTACGTCTCTTCTACCAGCAGGATACTACGCACTTGATTCCCTTAGCTGATCTCACCCACAACTAAGAGTTGCTACGACCCAAAGTTGAAGACTTGATAAACAAATCTGTCTCACACAGAAAAGTCTATTGAATAGATAAATCTGTCTCCCACAGATATACCTACGAGTTTTTGTTCCATCTTTTGATAAATCAAGGTGAACAGGAACCAATTGATAACCCGGACTTATATTCACGAAGAACATTCTAGTATTATCAATCACCTCACAATAATCTTAATCGATTAACGAAACAAGATATTGTGGAATCACAAATGATGGGACGAAGGTGTTTGTGACTACTTTTCTATCTTGCCTATCGGAGATATAAATATCAAGCCAATCTTACGATTGTACTCAATCACGATAGAAAACAGCAAGATCAGATCACGCAACTACAGAGAAAATAGTTGGGTCTGGCTTCACAATCCCAGTGAAGTCTTTAAGTCGTTAACCTACAGGGTTTCGTGAAAAACCTAAGGTTAAAGGAGAATCGACTCTAGCTTATGCAACTAGTATTGCACAGGACGTGTGGGGATTAGGTTTCCCAGTTGCTAGAGTTCTCCTTGATATAGATTTCAAATCAAAGTTTGCAATCTAAGTTACCTTGGTAACAATGCATTCAATATTCACCGTTAGTTGAAAACCTGATTAGATTCAAGATAATATCTTTCAACCGTTAGATCGAACTTAGCTTGTTATACACAACTGAAATGCACCTTCATTTAGGTTTGGGTAACCGTACCTAAACGTGTACACTTAGTTGGTTCAACAATAGTTAACCAATGGTTAGCCATATGAGCACTTTCATATCAACCTTATTCATCTTCACCATAACTAGTTCAGGTGACTCAAATGAACTAGTTAGACAGTTGTTCAATTGCTTAGATCTCATAGAAGTATACAAGACACAATCGAAGCAAAATCGATTTTGATTCACTTGAATCAATTCATGAACAATATAACCACGGTTTGTAAAGATTTCATTCCTTATTATATAAATGTTTTAGTTCATGAACAAACCGATTTTATAAAGTAACCTTCTTAGGTATGCAAACGGGTACGCATACTTAAGTGACCGGATCGAGTTTGTTTTTCACTTCATAACTCCAAAAGAAATTCACGGACGTGAACTTTCCGCCAGTATGTGTACGGGTACGCATACTTACCCGGATTTCCAACAACCGCCAATACGTGTACGGGTACGCATACTTTTGGTTCCCGGTTTTGGACTTTTACACAAATGTGAGAACACACTATGTTTATATCCAAACATGGTTACTTGATCTAAACTCTCATTTCAATCATTGAAACTTTCTTATAGGATGTTATAATAGTTGTTATCCACAAAATATTTTCATCAAAGCGATTTTCAAGTTATTGAAATAATCAACATGACTTTCGTCACGAGTAAAGATGAACTTTGCTAAAGCGAAAGCTTACCAACACATATTTCGAGAAATAGATAAGCGAGATAAACTCAGCTCGAAATATCAAATGTGTATAATTGAAGTCTATATAGCAATACTACTTTTGTCTCAAAATAGGAGATAGAATAGATAGACTTTTGAGTGTTAAATAAGTTCAAGTCTCCACATACCTTTTGTTGATGAAGTTCCACAAGTTCCCTTGAGTTGTCGTCTTCATTCGATGAATGCCGTGGAGTCTAGAACTCAACTACACTTACTATCCTAGTCCGAGACTTAGCTATAAGTAGACTAGAAATCAAGACTTATAGTTTTGGCAACTAAACTTGACAAACAAGCTTGAGATATCAACGCTTGCGAGTTCGACCGAGCAATGCTCTAACATTTTAGATCTTTTTACTAGGTGTTCATTCTCTCGAATGAACTCTGTTTTTGTTGCGTGTTCTTCGGAAAGAATGAATTTTGTTTTTATTGTGTGTTCATTTAAAGAATGAACTATGTTTTTAGATTTTTTTACTAGGTGTTCATTCTTTCGAATGAACTCTTTTTTTGTTCATAATGATGGATGTTTTGTTGTGTGTTCATTTGGAACAATAAACTCTGTTTTTTGTCATAATAATGAAGTTTTTGTTTTGTGTTCATTTTAAAGAATGAACGCTTGTTTTTATATTTTGTTGTGTGTTCATTTGAAAGAATGAACTCTGTTTTTGTTCATACATAATAAAGAATTATTTTTTTTGTGCGCTCATTTTTAAGAATGTACAGTGTTTTTTAAATTTGTTTTTTTTTTTATTATGTGTTTATTTGAGAGAATGAGCTTCTTTTTATTTCAGAGTAATCGACTTTTATTAGCGTTCACTTTTTAAAATGAACTCCTTTTTTGCTTTGACTATGCAACAATTATGTAATGTAAAATTAATATATTCGTTAAACATAATGAAGTTAAGATTCCATGTTTTTTATGCATTTTTTAAAGTTGTTTCATCAAACAAAATGAACTCAGATCCACATAATCATGACTAACGCCTAATAGTTCATCAAATAAAGTGAACTCATGTACAAAATTAAGTAGGATGTTCAGAGTTCATCAGAGAGCATGAACTTGAATAATTATGGGAATAGAAAAATACGGAAATTACAGTACGGAAGGGCTTTTTTGTCCATCTTATATTTTCAAATACTTATGGACGAAACAGAAAAAGCCTTTTCCCGCTGGACCTAATAGTCTTGGGACTACCTAAGAAAATGACCAAACGATTATTTCCCCATTATATTTTTGACACAGCGCGGCACGACAAGTCATTTAACACGACACGACACATCATAACACGTCTGGATTTCTATGCACAGCCAGCATAACGCGTAATACGTTAAGCACGTGATTTCGTGGACTGGGCTGTGCCGGGCCGACACGTTTTTACACCTCCGATATCTCCCTACAATTTTTGCATCACAACTTCCTTGAAAAATTGCAAGTAAGCATTTATTTTTCTTAGAATCCAAAGGAACCTAACCTTTTTTCTCGTGGAGTTGGAGAGTTCAACCTATCCTTCCATGAAGTCGTCGGACAGATGGATTTGAATTGTGAAACGTCATGAATTCGAAAATTATCATCACTTTCATCGACGTCCATTTAACTCATACCAGGAAACTTTTCTAAAGATAACACAACTGATTTTGTTTATATTGCTTGTTTTATAAGAAGAAGTTTTATATTTTCCCAAACAAAAAAAACTGTGCTAATTTGAAACACAGGATACCGAGGCTTATTCAAAATTAGATGTGAGAAGCATTGATCTTAGTGATTATTAAAGAGTTAGCATTGATTTGTGGAAATTTTTGGATTCTCATATTAAAAGAAGTAGCATTAAATGGCATTGAATCACATGTGAGAAGCATTGATCTTAGTGATTATTAAATAGTTAGGACATCTAATTTTTGGAACATAATCTAATTCATTATTTATTATTCCATTCGTCCCAGTTTAGATGAAGGTTTTGGGATTTTTGCAAGTCCCATATTACTTGAAGGTTTTCCTATTTTCTACAAAAATTTCCTGATTTGTCCATGCTTTGGAATCATATATATACATAAAATATAATATAAACTCAATTTCTCAAATGAAAATGTTAAATAATCCACTAGATTCCAAATCCACACTAAAATCTAGGAATTAAAAATTAAAAATTTAAATATTTTAGGAGATAATAATAAGGGTATATTTGGAAAATATATAATCTCTTTCTTTTTTCTTAATATGTGTGAAAACACCTTCCTTTTCATCTAAAATGGGACGGAGGGAGTACCACTTACCAGGCAGTCAACTATTGAATTATAGGCTGCATTCATTGATGCTAAATATCTTCTTTGTCTATAAATGAAGAACCACTTCTTTTCATCTTCCACACACTATTATCTCAAATACACTACCCAAACAAACAAAGATTACATAGATGGCACCTTTTAGTGTATTATTTTTCTTGTTTCTCGCTTCTTCATCTGTGAGTGCTGCTCCTTGTAACCCTCTTTGTTTGCATAAAAGCAAGGCTGGTTATTTCCCTCTGTCTAAGGCGGTCATCCCACGTAAGATCTTCTAATCCTCTAGCTATAAATTTCTTTATGTATGTAGATTGTTTTTGTATATTGATTGCTTGTTGAATTAATGAATGCAGCTGGAGCATGTGGGTATGGTTCCATAGCTAAAAGCTTCAATAAGGGATATATTGCAGCCGGTATTCCTTCCTTACTCGGAGAAAATGGTGTTGCATGTGGATCCTGCTTACATGTACATACAAATACCTTAATCCATTCCAGAAGTATTATATCTCTGTGATAGAATAATTTGCGAATCGCAATTTCTTTATTAACACAGATTGAGAGATTTATATGCGTATATTACTCACATTTTTTTTATGCACATAGGTAACTTGCAAGAACAAGACACTGTGCAGAGGAAGAGGTACTAATGTGGTTTTAACCTGTAGTCTTCCGAAAATAAAAGACCTTGCAAATATAGATTTGATTCTTAGCGACAGAGCTTATATCTCAATGGCTGCTAAGGGTAAAGCCAGAGAACTCTTAGCACTCAAAACTGTCGATGTGGATTATATCAGGTAATTTCAAGTTGCTTAGTAGTTAATGGTTATTCCATTAATCTTTCGAAAACTGATATTTTTAGCTTTAATTTTTGTCTGCCAAAATACTTGTTTTTCTATTTTTATAAAGTATCACTCTTCAAAAGAAGAAGATATACCGTTTAATAAATTAAATTAAATCACTGATCATGTATTTTTGTTTGTGTAGAGTACCTTGTGAATACAAGAACCACAATCTGTCAGTAAGAGTAGATAAAAGCAGCAAGAAACCTGATCATTTAGTACTTACATTCCTCAACCAAGGTGGCCAAACAGGAATCCATATGGTAACAGTCTATGCACTAAATAATCTTACTAGGATCGAGAGAGATATGGACCATAAACGTGGAGCTGTCTGGGAAATGAAGAACACCCCTCAAGGAAGTCTAAGTTTCAGATTGTTTGTATATAGTGGATATGATCGATCTTTTGTATATTCCAACAAAGATTTGCCAGCTGACTGGAAAGTTGGAAAGATTTATGATTTGGGTGTTCAGATGAATGATCGTATGGACAAGCGAGATGGCTGCACCCCTAATTGCACCGATTGATCAATATAGGCAAACGGTGTTTCCCTAGCCTTAAGAAAAAAATCTCCTAGTTGATCTTTGTTTTTTTCTCTTCTCCAGTAGTGTTTTTGCTTTCGTAAGTTATAAATAGAGCAAAATGTCTGTATTCCTTTTCCGTTTGATGTTTTTTTTCATGGTTGAACAATTTCATTTCATTCAACATCGACAATTAGAAGTTCTTAATTGGTTGATTGTTGTTTAAACAGTCATTTTAAAAATTTAGATTCTTATCGAGAATAGCAAGATTTCTAATAGGGGTACCGGATTGCTTGAGGGTGTACCAAAATACAAATAGGATAAAATATCCATTGTTTTTGGGTTGGTACACCCCCAAACAAATTGGCACCCCCATTAGCAGTCTTGGAGAAAAGAGAACCCTTGTAAGATAAAATTTGCAGTATAGTGCCCCGAAATATGCCATCATAACACCTAAATTCTCATCCAAAATGAGCTCACTGCTAAAATTCTTCCTTTTGCCCCCAAAACAGCTATATAGCCGGGAGTTTTTTTAAGGGAATATTATTAAATACCCCTCAAAATTCACCCCTTAAATATATCCTTATTCAATTTTTGAAAATACTCCTACCTTATGAAAAGTGGAAACAACTAGCACAAGTTGCTTTCAGAAGTGGACGCAACTTTATACAAGTTGCTTCCAAAAAGTGGAAACAACTTTCTCAAGTTGACTCCAAAAAAAAATTTTTTTTTTACCCCTCAGAGGTATTTGTGTAAAATCAACAAATATAGAGGGTATTTATAACATTCCCACTTTTTTTAAAGTGGCGTCGAATTTACTGCTTACCGTGAATTTATTTCATGAGCCAAATTTAACCTAAAATCTACCAAGTTGGCAATATGTAAATCAGAAACTGTTTCGTGACATAATATTGCTCAATAACCGAAAAACCACAACATTCATTTAAAAAAAAAATCTCGAGATCAACGCAACTTAAAACTCGCTAAATCATCACAATTTAGATCAACAGTGTCGGTAAAAGATATGAAGTGGAAAAACAAATTAGTGAGTGGAAATTAAAATGTTGTTGTAGGGCTTGTAGCCCATGGATGTGCGGCCCAATATAGTATCTAGGTTTTTCCTCTTACATGTATATATATAGGATATTGTTCTATGTAGCCAGATGATGCTGTTCAATAGAAACTTTCCTCTACCTCTTTATGTTCCCTATATTTCCACTGTAAAATGTTATCATGCACGAAGCTATACCGCAAAGCTAGATTAGTTGATTTTTTTTCCTACATTGATGATTTACACCAACAACGCAGTTATGTTATTATCGTCAAGCTAATGTTGAAATCGCTGGAATCAAATCAGATAAGTTGAATCTATTTTTTTCCCTGTTTTTGATTTAGTTTATTAAATCTATGGTGACAATTGAAATCCCATAATCAATCGGCTGATTATATTTGCAATGTGTTGGTATGTTTTGGTGGTAATCTCGTCGATGGTAATCAAATGGGAAAAGAGGATGTTCACCTGTTCGTAATGGAGAAGGAAAGCATGTTTGTAATATTTCTTCCGCTGGAAAAGAGGACAAGGAAAGCCGGTCCGGTCCAACTCAACCAGGTCGGTCCGGTCCAACTCAATCAGGTCTGGTCTAGTCCAACCCACCGGTCCACCCAACCCGGTCCGGTTCACCCAACCCGAGCTGCCCGGACCAGTCCATCCTGTTTTGACCCATTCTGTGTTATAGTTCTGAAACCGTTATTTCTAGTTCTGTTTCCGTTATTACTTTGGACTATGTGCTGTTCTGTTTGTTCTTCTTTGGACTGTGCGCGGCCAAAGCTGTTCCGGTTCTGTTTATATATAGCGGGAACAAAAAATAGAGGTATGTAACCAACTAATGTGGGTTTTTACATTGAATATTTGTTGGGCTTATCTATTTAGCTGTTTTTAGAACATGTATAGTTCTGTTTATTTTGTCTTAAGATAAGTCATATCATATAAACGGTCAACTTAAACTATGGTTGTTGATCTCGACCATTAAGAATTTTGGTTTTTTATTGTTATTTCGTTCTCTTGAATATGATATTGGCTATAGTTGAATAATGTTTATTTTTTGTTCAATTGGTTGTACCAACTCAATTCCAATGTATTCATTTGGGGCTTAGAAGTATTTGAGCACCATTATTGGATACTTGATATTTTCCCCAAATTTGAATGTTCCGTGGAAGGTAATCCACTTACTGGCATAGTGAAATATGTGCAGAGGGACATATGTATCATGAGACAAAAATGTACTTTTGTCTTTGGTAGTAATAACACCAACACACAAATATCAACCGAACATGGGATCACCTAAAATGTAATTCTAGCTCCCATCATAAATAAAAGAGTTGGAAATGCACCTGTTCATAGGTGTTGTTGATATATACAATGTAATGTGGGTATCATAGTAGCAACCAATTTCACATCAACTTTAATGGTAACAAGAACTTTGCCTGGCCAATTGACTATCTTATTCAGTTGAACTAGATCCAATGTCTGCACTTATGGAATGAAACCACGAGACATAAATTCTTTAAAGCACTTGAGATATATCTTGATGAAACGTAACATATATTCGCTCTAAAGTAATTGAGTTGAGTCAGACTTTTGTTACATAATAAGGCCACACCACTTATTAAATCTCTCAAGACTCAATGTTTAAGCTCTGTATGTACTAAGGGCTAATCACACCAAAGGGTGTTCATGTATGAACTATTACCTACCTTTTTGTAAACTTACAGTGAGAATGAAGTCGATTGCATCTATAAACTATTTCTAATGAATGTGGAAGGAAGCATATCCTTAGAAAATTAATGTGTCAATCTAGTGAATTGTAAATCACTTGAACTTGAATTACTGAATTCATATTAACCCCATCAATGAACTAATTGGGATTGATTCATAAATACTTTTACATAACCATAAGGAACATTGGTTGTGACACGATGTTCCGTTTTGAAATACTAACACGAGCATCACTTCATTTGAGTGTACGAGACAATGAACTAATAAAATGCAAAGTTACGGCATCTATCACAGTCAGTGATTTCTAAAGTTACTAGATTTGCATTGCCTCTCCCCATTATGCTTTAGAGTAAGAAAGCATGTCACTCATCTTACAAAGTTTTTGTTTAGTTAAACATGATTGAGACCATCCTGTTTTACATAGATGCAAATGGTGAATAACTCATTCTTCAAAGAAATACATTGTTGTTAGTGAACATATGTCCATTAAGAATGCGGACCATTCAAGTGATTTATGGCTCTGGTGAATGATTCGAGGCATTGAATCAGTTATTGCTCACAACTAATGATGCGTTAAATTTTTGTAGAATTCCTAGCACATATTACACAATGCAAAGTGCAAAGGCTCACCATCCTTGTTAATGCTAGAGAATTTATATCAAAAGGACTTGATGAATATTGCATGTTTAATAGGATCAATATAGAGCATCTTATACCCAATGGTCTCGCAGAGGCTACCATCAAAGGTTACAGATGGTGTCTAAGGAATAGGTTATGCGAACCAACCTACCTTTTATTGCTTTGGGGATATGCAATATTACACGCATCTATACTTAATTCGTTTTAGAACCCATTACTAGTTAACCTTTTTTGTGTACCAGTTGGTAACTGGATTTAAGCCTGACATTCGTGTTCTTACGCATTTTTGGTTACACTATATATGTGCCATTACGACTCCAAATCGTACTATGATGGGTCTTCAAAACTGTTAAGTAGTTATGTTGGAAATGAGTTCCCAACAATTATCCGCATTTAAACCTTTTGGCAGGAGATGTCTTACCGTTAGATTTGCGGGTTATCACTTTAATGAGACAATCTTCCCGTCTTTAGGGGGAGGTAAGAAAAAGTATTTTCTAAGGGAACGACAGGAATTGTCATGGTGTGTTCCCATTATGTCTCATATTGATTCATGTACTCCACAAATGTAAATGTGAAGTGACAAAGAATAATTGATTTTCAGAATGTACACTGATGTCGCTAAAGTGATGAGATCACACATACACGCTGCAAACCTCCTTATGCAAGGTTATGAATCCTCAATAAGGGATATACACCATATACGAAGGTGTTGCAACTACACTTAGTGGAAGTGTGGTTGAGGCCGTGGCTCTATAAACGAAGTTGGAGAGACCACTTGGTTCGATTAATCCTCACCTAGAAAGGAAGTAGGTGAGTAAGGCACAACTTATTTATATAATCAAAAATCATCTCATAAGATTGTCTCTGAATATGTCCATGAATCAAACTGGAGGACGCTCCGAAGTTTAATGATTCCAGAGAACAACGACATCCATAGTGGATTATGAGAATACTCACGAGTCAATGGAAAGATCATGCGAGCATATTGATGATTAATTTCATATACACTTCTTAAGAAAATAGAGCAAGATAAGATCGAACCACGCTCCTTGTTGCTTAATGTCAACGAAGAGCATATTTGGCAAATACAATCCAGTTAGAACTTGGTTCTTTGACAAATATACAGGTATTTGGTGTGGTAGTGCTAACCAACCAAGTGTAAATCCTATTGGACATACATGATTAAGTTGTCACAGTGCATAATGAGAAGAAAACAGTCTTAAAGGATAAAGACTCTCCTTGTGGCGCGAGGTTTCTCACAAAGCCCTGGAATTGTTCTCTTGTAATGAGCGTTATAGCGTTCTGCTACTTAGTTAGCTTGGTAATTTCAAAAGGACTTGAAATGCAGCATATGTATGTGGTTGTTACGTATCTCTGAAAGAATCAAGAGATTGTAGATATTTACAAAAGAACTTGATAGACTTTTGTTTCCCAAATCAAGTGACTCTAAACCACAGAGTGCGTTTATAGTTAGACATAATGCTCAATTATAGATTGAAGCAATCGGGCGGATGTGGTATACCCATCTAAGTGCCTATTTGATTTGGAGGGGATAGACAAGTAAGTTATTTTCATTGCGTATTCACAAGAAAGTTCCTGATTTGGAATCGTAGCTATCTATGTCGATGATACAGACATGATGGGTATTCTTGATGTAATAAGAGGCCTTAAAAGCTATTTGAAATCCGAATTTGAGATGAAAAATCTGGGGAAAGCTCGATCGAATACTGAGCCTTTGGTATATTATTCCACCAGTTTGCATATGTCTAAAGTTGTCAGGCAATTTAACAAAGACATGCATCCTAATAGCACTCCCATGATTAGTCGAGGTTTAAATATAAGTAAGTAACCATTTCGTCCAAAGGAAAATGACGAAGATGTGTTGGGAGATGAAATTCCCATATCTAAGTACAATAGACGCATTGTTGTACTTAGTATAATAATGTACTCGATTAAATTTTACATCCTTGGGGAACTTTTTAGCTAGATATAGCTCAGAGCCAACGCAACGTCATTGGAATGGTATAGTGAATGTAATCATGTACTTAAAAGTAACCATTGACATAAATTTGTTTTATCCCTGCAAAGAAATAAAAAGGAATGCTAATGAAAGTGCAATCCAAAAGTTGTTGATTATGAAGGAACAATAATCTCTTCTCCAACGAAAGTAATCAGGGGGAGATATGGTAGACTATTTTCTAAGTCATTACCGATATTCAATTTCGAAAAATACATGACTAAAGGAACTGTCTGGAACAACCCTGAAAGTAATCAGGGGGAGATGCCGACATCAGGGGGAGGATCCAAGGATATGATGTCGGCATAATTTACTTCGAAATTGAAACCGTTTCGTACTTTTCCCCCCTTCGATCGAGAATAGTTTTTCCCAAAGGGTTTTGTTACTCGACAAGGTTTTTAGCGAGATGACACTAAAAACATCAAGTATGTCGAACGTTGAAGACATAAAGATCACGTTTGAAAATATCTGAATCGAAGAAATGAAACACGATAGTCCGTTAAGCAACGTAACTTCCAGAATCAACAACATGGTCCTATAAACATTCAAGTCACCAAAGTAAAGTGTGATAAACTTCTTTTGACTGCATTAGACTAATGAAAATTGTCTGACATCAGGGGGAGCATCTAATGGTGTGTTGAACTCTTTTCCTTCACCGAGGTTACTTTTTCCCACAGGGTTTTGTTGCTCGGAAAGGTTTTTAATGAGACAACAACAAACACCGGGAATGTAATTTCTCATCTAAGGCTATTGTCTTTTTCACGAGGATTTTTTGCCTTAGGAGTTGTGAAGCAACTAGTCAACTTCAACAGAGCAAAGTGATCATCTGCAACAGATCACCTTTACTTGCATTTGTCACGTTGTACTCTTTTCCCTTCGTCAAGGTTTTATCCCACTGGGTTTTCCTTGTCAAGGTTTTAATGAGGCAACATATACGCATCCAACTATGTTCTAAGTTTACCTAATATTGTACTCTTTTTTCCTTTAGTTCAGGTTTGCCCCTATGGGTTAGCCTGACGAAGTTTTAAGGAGACAATTAACTTAGACTGGGCGATCTTTAAAGATCTTATTACATGTGATGAACTATATGTAAAATACGAGATAACATGTGAAGTACAACACGTGAAGAGCTGTACCAAGGTTTTGTCCCACTGGGTTTTTTTTTGTGAAAGTTTTAATGAGGCAATTGATTTCGGCATAAGTCATCAAGGAGAGGACGACATCTGAAGAACTATATTCGAAGCACTAAATGTAAAGCACTACATATGAAGTTCTACTGGACCGCACAAGGGGGAGTGTTGTAGGGCTTGTAGCCCATGGATGTGCGGCCCAATATAGTATCTGGGGTTTTCCTTCTACATGTATATATAGGATATTGTTCCATGTAACCTGACGATGCTGTTCAATAAAAACTTTCCTCTGCCTCTTTATCTTCCCTATATTTCCACTGTAAAAAAATGTGATAATATTTGAATCCTAAAATTATAGTTTACCTATAACCATATGGAAGGAAATTAAATGATAATAGCATTATTGTTTCTCTCCTATTTTAGCAAGAACTTTAACAAATTACTGTTTGTCACTGGGAAAAATGTTTATAGTGATAACTTAAAAATATTGTTTGTCACTAAGAAAAATGTTTATAGTGACAACATAAAAAGATTTTGAAATAAAAAGTCTTGACACCAAACCCATATTTTTGGTTGTAAGACCCTCCAAAGCATTAGATATTTAAAGACTTAAAGGCCTAGATAAATAAAGCTTTCGCATTGAACGGTGAGAAAACTTTCACTTCTTATTGGTCGAAAGAAATCTTTTTTGAGTTTTGTAAAACGAGCATTCTGGTGAGGACACTTGGCAACTTATGATTGGTTTAAAAATTACAAACTCAAAAAGAAAACTTAACATATCGTGTTTGGATTTCTATGGAAGTCCAAATTCAATTCGGAAGTCAGGTACTTACCATATTAGGATTTTCTTTCCAAAATAATATATAAAGGGGGAAGAAGAAAAAACTCACATATTTCACACATATTTTCTGCGAAAATAAAAGGCAAAAATAAATCAAATCCGCATATATTTCTTATCTTTTTTCCACTTATTTGATGCATCGAGACTGGACGGGCTTACAATAAAAAAAAAATCATCTCCACGGGGAGGGTCGAAGCCTTGCGCACACCAAATCAAAAAATGGTTAAGAAAAAAAATATCTGGTGTGTAGCACGGGCAGTAATCTAGTATACAGAACAAGTTGAATTAGAAGCACCGCCAGAATCTGTGAAGTGGGCTCATGCGAAAAGACTTAGCACCTACATGTACAAGGAGAGTAACAAAATGTATTAAATGCAATAAATTGAAGGTTAACTGCAGTAACATGGATTACTATTATTGGCAGTAGCAAGAGCAGAAAATAATGTTTATAAGTCTATCTGAAATATTTAATAGGTGGTTATGTGCGAATGTACCAAGAGCAGAAAATTATGTTGTATATTAGATTTCAAAATATGCCGCAAACACATGTTCAAGAGCAATTATTTGATTGATACGTCCGTGGAGAGGATTCGCATGCATCATAAATTGTGTGGAAATCAAACCTGCAACATTACCATTATTACTGGTAAAATAGAGAATAACATATGATGAGAACTCTTTCAAATCCTAAAGAAGATTTTGTATTCATATGTGTGTGTCCAACCTGACCGAAGAAGTATTTTTCTTTCAGATTGTAATATAAACAAGCTGGGAATCTGGGATATGAGTATCCGAGGCAGGTAAGTAGTGGCAATTAGGGAACAATTTTTTGGTTATAAGGTCGTCGCTGCACATGGACTACAATACAGTGCACCCTCAGCTTAAATTATTAGTCTTTCTCTTCGATCTTCATTCGCTTGTCAATTGAAAACCCGTTTAGGAATCTTCACCCACATTTCCGGAATAATTTAAAATTAAAAAAAACTATAATAACGTTTGTCTCGTGTCTGAGAAGAGAACTGTTTATATATCAGTCAGTGAAAATTTTGACTGTAAGACTACTCAACACTGTAATAACTTTTTTTTTTTTTTTTTTTGTAAATAAGGTAACATAACATATTACATTTTAATAGAAAATGCCCCTTAGAAGTGGTCTTTCACCAAAATTTGTAAAAAAGTCCTATTTCAGTCGGTGGAGAGCATTAAAACATTTCAATAACGGAAAAAAAAGACGATTTCCAAATTAAGAAATTATTATCTCAAAGCTTAACAGGAATAATACTAGGAAATAAAGGGAGCTTGGTAAACTAGGTTGAGAGGACGAATATTGTAACGACAAGTCAGCGGGGGTAATGAAAATCGACCAAAAAGAAATGACCCTTTTGTTTGTGGATTTTCTCTTTTGTTATTCTATTTTTATTCTTTCTGTAGTCTGAGTTTGGCTTATGCCTTGACTTGTTTGTGCATTGCTTTGCATTTTCCTCTTTATGGTATGCTTTTTTGTTTTTCTTTCATTATCATATTAACCTTTCTCCTCAAAAAAAATAAGTGCATCGTCGGGAATATATGGATGACTAACAAGATTTATCAAGGTTTTGCATACTGATCTGTATTCTAGAACCGATTCGGTTGGTACCCCAGTTAACATGTCTGCTATGATCTTCTCGAGGAGAAACTCAAAATAATCCATGATAATAATTATAACACTTGTAAGGTGAAGAAAGAATACAGAGAATTTGGGATTTTTCTTTTGGTTGTGTAAAAGAGTAAAGGTGAAATGTAATATAGCTTTTCGGGACAAGGATATGTAAGCCGATGCTACTTTTACTACTATTACTGGTCTCTCCCGTGTTTCTTCGGGTGTTACTACTGTTACTGGATTCTCGTATACGTGATTTTGTTAACTGAGATTTTGTTATCGAAGATTTGTCACTTGGGCATGTTTGAAAGTCACTTGTAGTCAGTCCCGTTGTTCTTGTTTTTGTGGTGGCATGTAACTTCATGCTTTATCCGGCTTTATCTATTAAAAACAAAAAACAGAGCAGGATATGTAATGTGTTTGTATACAAGAATTAAAAGTTCCTGGATAACTAAGAGCCGAGTCGAACATAGTTGATTACCCAAGTTGTTGTTTTTCTTAAACGAGACTAGACTAGACTAGAGCCTACAAGCTACCACCTGAGACGGTAACTTTAATATTTTGGGGTTAATTTGAATGAAGGTGGTAAGCTTGGGTGAACTGTAAGTACTCGTGCATTTTGTTGTTTATTACCGTTCAGTTAATTTTTGAACTTCATTAATCCATTTTACGGTTTGGTTTCTTAAATTCTAACATAAATGATGAAATCATGCGCCATCTCCATATACGTAACTGGCTAGCAAGATAAATAATGGCAAAAATTCAAGGTCGCTGCATTTATTTGTAGTGTCGCGTCGTCCAAGTGGTATCCAACTCAATGCGTGGCGCGACATGAAAGCCGATGCAACTTAATATTTTAGGATTGGCTATATGTTATTTTAGTCCAGCAGAGATTATATTTGTAATTTATCATTCTAGTTGCCCTAGTATATAAAGAAAAGTATTATGAGAGAGAAGGAGGGCTCACAATATCTTCTACTCCTTCTCTTTCATCCTACACCACCGCCACTTAGATCTAGAACTCAAACGCAAAACCCTTTAATGGATTCTCATGTAACATCAATGTGATTTCATACTCATAGTAAACACTCGTGGATGTAGATAATTTCATAGATCGAACCACGTAAATAATCATGCGTCTATTTACATTTCTAGCACTTTATTTTAGCTCTTATTTGAGATTTGAAGATGAAATATGTTAGATTAAAGAATTGGGAAGTATGGGTGTAGTTGTGGGATTTTCTGTAACAACATTACATTATTCAAGGTGCTGCAAATGCACCAACCTTTTCATGCAATTTCTCAATGGTTTTGACTACTTCTAAGCAGATTACATATACAAATTTAGCTGCTAGATAACCGAAATTATACCATGGGTGTTCCGCTTCAAGAATGGCCTATATTTGGCCGAAAAGGGAAAATTTCCCATGTATTAGGCAAGTCACTTGTTCATTTGAGTAGAACTTTTAATCAGGGGACTTATTTCCGTTTACTTTTATTCATTTGAGTCACCTTTTTTATTTGAGATTGAAACTTGCACGTTCTGGAAGGTGTGCCAACCACATGGGACATGGTTAGGAGGAGGATTAATCAGTTTGAGGAACATTCATAATAATAAATGCCAATCAATGTGGCCTCATTTTGTTTTCTTTAAATATTTTATTGTGCTCAGTTTCAAGCACAAAAAAGATGCAGAGAAACACAAAGTCTCCGAAGAAGACTTTTCTTTAGGATTGTTCATCATTTTTCAGACTAGATTAAGATTGTTGTACGTGATTACGAGTTGTGTTGGTTAGACGAACTGGACTCTGTTGAGATTTATTTGGATCGCTTTTGATTGGTAGCTAGAGAATTTGAATTTTGGGATCAAGGAGAAGAATTTTCCATTGAATAGAGGTGTTTATAAGATTGTCTTTTCAGCAAACCCGGGATGGGATTTTGGAGATCGCTGGAATAGTTCGGAGTAACATTCTTCTTCTTTTTCTTCTTTCTTTTTTCTTTACGAATATTTGCTCAACTATTTAATTTAGCCAGTACTCAAATATCTAAGCAGTGATGATGTGCTTACGTGATGATGTGCTTACAAAACAATGTAAGTAAATTTCATGAGCAGCAATTTTTTCAATTCGGCCTGGATTCCTGCTAGTAGTTGTTTCTGAAAAACTATTTTGACTCTTTGGACATGCAGGTATGGACCATCATACCACTGGCGTAAAAGTGTCAAGTGAAGACGAGGATGAGACTAAAGGTGGAGCGAAGGAGTTGGCGGAGGAGAATTACAATGATGATGGGTATGACAGAAAAAACATTGGAAATAGTGTGCTCGCTGCTCCAGTCAATACCGAACTTGCACCAAATGATTCTGCTCCTCTACCTCCACCTCCTGTGCATAGCCCTTCACCTACAAATGCTGGAGCATCTCCACCGACTCCTCCTCGACCACCTCCACAACCTCGTGGTGGACCAGGCCCACCACCTCCACCGCCCCGTGGTGGACCATGCCTTCCTGGACCACCTCCACCTCCCCCTGGTGGCAGACGCCCACCTGGGCCACCTGAACCAGAAGTACCTCGGTTAGAATTGAGGCCATTCTACTGGAATCACTGGATTAGAAGTACCCCAGCCGTCGAGAGAAGCTTATGGGCAGAAGCTCAGAGATCGGAATCTGAAGAACCCCAGAGGTACTGTTTTATTAATACATATTCCCCTTCAACTTTTGATGCAAGTCATATTTCGCTAGAAGTTTTCATTTCTCATTTCCCATATTACATCACTAATTAGTGTTCATATTTATGCTAGTGCACCCGCATTCGACGTGTCTGAACTTACAAGGCTTTTCTCCAAGCCTTTGGTTTCGGATAAGCTAGAAGGAAAGTCCAATAAACCTAAACCTGGCAAGGTTCATCGACTGGTAAAAAAATGAATATGTTCGGCGCTGATTTATGTTTTCTGATACACGTACCAAGTAGTTGGTCTTGAACTTAGTTATTTCAATTTTCCATTCCCTTTGTTCCGAAAGATGGATATTTGACATCCCCTTGTTTCGTTGTTTATCCACACAATTCCGTGTAGATTGATTTACAGAGATCCAGAAACATCGAAATCATGCTCAAGAAAATCAAAATGCCACATTCTGATATGGTGGTAAGTGAATCCTGTTTCGATTTGCATTAAGTGATTTCTGGTTTAAAAATATTAATCATCTTAAGACGTGAAGCCGTGAAGGCAATATTTCTTTGTTATGACCAACAAGAAGTTGGACCTATTAATCTCCAATATAATGGGTGGTCATGAAAGCCCTTAAGGTGATGTAAAGCACTATTCTGGAGCTCCTCTTGCTTAGTTTCTTTTGTTTGGACATCCCAATGCGCATCCAGGCTGCAGCACTAGCAATGGACAACTCAGTTTTAGATGGTGATCGGATCGAGATTCTGATAAAGTGTTGTCCTACAGAAGAGGAGATGACACAACTTGAGGTAGAGTTCTTTCATCCATTTCAAGTATCTTTAGAGTTCTCTCTAGCTGTTTGTTGGATATTTCTTATGTATATTTGCAATGTGGGCATACGGTTTTACTAACTGCAATTTCCATCTATGTTGGTCTAGAATTACGACGGCGATAAAAGTGTCCTGGGGAAGTGCGAAAAGGTTTCTTTTCTTACAACTTTCCACTGAAGATTTGGTTCAGGAAATAATACCTAACTGTTACCATTTGCGGTTGTTTTTGTTGCCTATAGTTGTTTCTGGAGCTCATGCAAGTTCCACGGATGAAAACCAAATTAAGTGTTCTCGCTTTTAAAATTAAGTTCGATGACCAGGTCAGTAATGTTCTTGCTGGTTTCTTTTTTCTGACTCTTCCTGAAAATACTGGATGAATCTGTTTAAGCCTGGTGTTCTCTTTTTGACATTTCCCGCAGGTTTCGTGCCTTAGAAAGAAACTAGGCATAGTGAATTGTGTTTCTGAGGAGGTAGCTTCTTATAATCAGCACGCAGTGATCTATTAATTTAATTTACATCAAGAGCTCTTTAAATGTTAACTTACTTACTTATGGTGAATGAGTAGGTTCGATATTCCCTCGGATTGAAGGAAATCATGAAACAAGTTCTTTACATAGGCAATGTATTAAACCAGGGAACCAGACGAGGTAATTATTCACATGTTTATTTTTATTTTATTTTATTTATTCTTCTTCTTTTTTCTGAATTACTTTACTTACAGAGTACAGAATGTATGCAGGATCTGCCATAGGATTTGAATTGGAAAGCCTCCTAAAACTTAGCGACACCCATGCATATACCACTACCAGAAAGATGTCACTGATGCACTATCTTTGTAAGGTACATATGCTTGTTACACCGTTCTTCAATTTTTTGTCATTTAATTTGAGAAGTTCAGTGATTCTGAATACTATTACTCTATTTAAATTCTATTTAAGGTATGTTTGTTGATCTGTTAAAATTCTATTTATTGTTGATCTTCATTTTCCTCGTATCGCAGGTGATTGCTGCAAAATACCCGCAACTCCTAAACTTTCACAGTACCCTTCCCAGCCTTGAAGCAGCATCAAAGGTCCTCATCTTTCTTAGCATTTTTTCATTGTCAAGTTTGCATAGGGTAGATCAGGAATCATTTTCTGTGCAGATAGAATCAAAGTCTTTAGCCGAAGATCTGCAGGAAATTACTAAAGATTTGAAACAGGCTAAAAACGAACTAGATGCATCTGCAGAAGATGACCCTGTATCGGAAGTTTTTCGAAAGGTATTCTAAGTTAGATCGGTTTTCCCTCCATGTGCTATGACATCATCTTCTATTTTTGTTGTTTTGGCTTCCAAACGTACACTAAAGATGATAGCATCTTCTTTTATTATTTGTTTACCCCACATTTAGTTAAACCTTGGGTTCGATGGATATAACATTCTAATGTCTGATTACATCTGTTCGTGTTAGACATTAGCGGAATTTTTTGGCAATGCTGAACGAGGAGTAGCATCATTATCATCATATTCTTCTGAAGTGGTATGCCTTTTCAAACGATGTCTTTAGTTGATTCAGATATCAAGTGCTGCTCTTTCATTTTATTTGCTTACTTTCACTTTGTTTGGTTGGTTAACAGGGCAAAAACGCAGATGCACTAGTTGCTTATTTTGGCAAAGAACCTGCAAAAGACGCATTAGACAAAGGTCTTGACTTTTAGCATCACTATCCCTTGCAACCGAAATAGTAGTTTTATTTTATTTCTATCTCCATTAAAGAATTTAATCTAGTAAGTGATGGACAAGACCATCTAATCCAGAATTTAAGATGTTTTTGGGCTTGCTAGTTCATCTCAATGTTACCTGCCGTGCGCTCGCTCTGGTACTAAATTGTTAGGATATAATATAGTTCATATTGTGGCAAGTTTTCAGTTTGGTCTTCAATCATCTAGATCTTTTTACAATTGATTGCATTACTTGAGGATTTTCGTTCTTTATCTCATCATTTACTGAGTTTTTTATCGGAAATGTCAGTTACCACAACCCTATCAAGCTTCGTGCAACTGTTCCGAAAAGCACACGAGGAAAATTGCAAGCAAGCAGAAGAGAGAGCTAGACGTGCATTACGTTCCTTCACAGCACCGCATCGCAAAAGAAGAATAGCACCGCATCGCAAACGAAGAACAGTGCTTAGTATGCTCAGGACCATGCTGTGTTGTGCCAGGAAACAAAAAGCACTGTGCTGTGCTTTTTAATCATTAGATAAGTGTATTTAATACATCAAGAAGCATCGTGGTGAAAGGCATTTTCCTGGTCATTACTAATATCATCACTTGGCTTAGTCTATATGTTCTATGAAGCCCCAAAATATGTGTGTAATATTAACTATTATGGAACAGTAACAACATTTATAGATGAAGTAAGATTTGACAATTGAAAATGTAAGTTCAGAACTGGTCTTTCTATTTTTTGAAGACGATTATATACGTTATCTGAATCATATATAAATACACCCTGAAATTTCTCCAACTAAAACCAATTACAGGCCGATCTTCAACCGATCTACAGGTGTTGTTGATGCTTGCTGCTGCCTTTGGGTAAAGAAACAGTCCAAAACACAATCATCAGAAGCAAACTAGAATCATAAAACTACTCTCAACTAGATCAGAGAAGAAAAGAGTAGATATGAGCAATTGAGCCTCCAGAAAAAAAACATATATAGATAGATAGATAACAAATATAAAGATCTAAAGAATTATTGGAAAATATGTAATTAACTAAAATTATGTTTAGAGCATGCAGAAACCAACCCCTAGAAATACATTTTTTTTTAAGCAACAACAAACATGCGGCTGTGGTTTTTGAGGAAATCTTGGATCAGGAACACAGGCACCATGATTTAAGACATGAGGGTCATTGCATTGTGAAAAACAATCCTTCCTGTGGATGCACCGTCCCGTGTAGTGACAAAAGATCATCACCAGCATCTGCATTATGTATACCAACATTAGTAAAAATTAATAATCCAACAAATAAACAATCAAGTACATGAGAAACATTGATCGGAAGAGATACTAACCCATTATTCTAACAGCAGTAGTTACAAATGAAGATACCAAAAGAATACCAAAGATGAGAGCAACAACAATACGAGCCATGGAGAACTGTTTCAAGGAAGCCGTTGATGCTGGTTGCTTAAACTGTGACAAAAAGGTATTGTTCCATTGGGGTGCCCATGTGTTACACATGGATTTATTAAGACGTTGTATCTTCAACTGTACGCAATGAATTTTGTCATCAATTATTGGTCTTGTAACTTGTTCCATTGGGGTTCCCATGTGTTACACATGTATTTGGGATTGAGACGTTTTATATATTTGGTCCTGGAATACCATGTATTTGGGATTTGTTTCAAACTAAAAAAAACAAAAATACCTTGCTAGATAAACATGTCCGACGTGCATTCTTAGGGTTGATATAATGAAATTCTTGAATAATTTTGATCAAATAATATTTTTAGGTTCCATTTAATTTAACAAAAAGGTCAAGGACTCAAGGTTAATATGGAATGTTATGTTCTACAATTATCTGTACAAGTAGGCAAACAAGCAAACCTATTTTACATGCTTTCCGATATAACTTTTACTTTGCTAAAACTGACATCATACAGAAACAAATAGAGCTGGTAACATAACCTCGCATACTTTAAAAAAAGATTCACCTAAAATAACACATTATTAAGCCAACACAACTGTGACTATAGCCGTGTGGATGCAATGGCTCGAAACACAACAATGATTCCAATCGATTAAGAGAAGTATTCTAAACAATATCTTTTTTTTTTTGATCGGTAGTATTCTAAACAATATCGTAACCATACTTAATTAGCACGTCAGTATTTGGTTTCTTCAAGTTCTTGGGAGCCAAAAGTTTCATCAAGAGTGCATACGACATGATAAAATATAAGCAATGTCACTAGAGATTAGACACATAAATGTCGAATCAATACTTATCGATCTGAATACAAATTGAAGAAAGATGGAATTCCATACACTAGAGGATTGAAGATTCACTTCTTCGATAAAATGCAACATTAACTTGGGGGTTTGTCAGACAATTTTCATCTTCATCTTAATTATAGTTTCCTAGACCAGAATTCTAAGTCTTCTCATAAACAAAATCACAAACCCAAAAACTACAGTCAAATGTGCATTCTAAAAATGGGAGCATGACAATAATGATACCTTAATATATCTGACGAGTACACAGCAATGGAATGCAGCGTGGATATCAGATTCTTTGGTCTTTAGCGATAAACCTCCCATGAAGATAGTGCGACTTTCCTCACCAACCATCCTCTTACTCTGAAAAGAAACTGGCTTTCAGAATTGAGAACCAGCCGAGAAAATATCAGCAATAATTAAACAAATCAAATCATGAATTATAGAACCCCATAAAACACAAATGCTACCGAAGCTAAACCCTGGAGAAAGCTTCTGGTGAGTTCCACACATCCAACTTAGACTGTACTGTGTAAGAGCAAAAAGACTCAATAGTCTCTCTCTCTATCTGATTTGAATTCTGTGCTTCCTTCCCTACCTTTTTGCCCCCAAAAATTTCCCTCAATGTGTCACCTAGTCATTGGTTACCCATTGCCTTTGTTTGTGATCTGCATCCCAAAATAGGGTCACCCAGATGGATGGCACGTAATGGGGGGTCAAAAAGTGGCGGCACCAAGAAGCACTGATTGCTAAATGAAATGAAAGTAACAGCAAGATGAAGCATGGGCACTTACTGATTAGCTACAGCAATATAAAGTATACCCCTTCTACAGATGCAACTCCAATTGGAAGACTGCAGAAAAGATCATACCTATATAAAGAGGGGAAGCTGGGAAAACTGAAGGCAATATGCTAACCACATACCTATATCTATAAATATTCTAACAAAAAAAAAATCCCTAAATTGGCAACTTTAAATTACCAGGTAAATAAGAACGACTTTGCAAACAGAAGAAATTGAGCAACAAAAAAATGAGGAGATATGTAACTCATCTGTACCAATGTAACTCTTATGGAAAAGCATTACCAGTAGAGTTTCTATTAAGCATCAACTTGGGTGAATCTTCTATATCGTTATAGAGATCAGCTGCTATGAATCTTAACACATCTATAGACACTCAAACATTGACAATGTATGAAGGCATTCCACCAATTTACTGAACTAAGGGCAAGAAGAATGGATACTTAGAGAGGAGATGCAGCAGAATACACTATGTCCCTCCTACAGATGCAGCTCAGAATCAACACCAGAATATAGCAAGTCATATAGCAAAAAAAAGATAACAACCAAGTCTCACTCATTTTTAGTAGTTCGACTGACAAACAATCACTAACACCTGCCCACACAACAATATAAGCATGTATGTGTCTGTAACCCCAGCTATAACATAAATAGCTTTAAGATATAAAAAAGTATATACAACATTCATTACTGATCCGCACTAAGTCTTCTTTATGGGTAATTGACAAGCATTATCATCACTTGGCTTAGTCTACTTTGATTAAATGTTCTATGAAACACCAAAATACGTCTGTAATATTAAGTATTATCAAACAGACACAACATTTATAGATGAAGTAAAATCTAACAATGGAAATGTAAGTTCAGAACTGATCTTTCTAAATATTCAGATAACAGAAAGCTACAAGTACATTACACTGCTGGCATTGTACAATGCCAGTACTTGTAGTCCTTGAGTCCAACAGGAGCCCTTTCTTTGTACCTGCAGTTCACTTCACTGCTGGCATTGTACAAATTGGAAGCCATAGAACGCCACTCACAAATGTCTATGTTTTTTATTTACAGCATGTGCCTGTTCAACAACTGTACCTTACAAAGTTTCCTGCGGTTTAGAAACAACTTCAAAACTATATCGAGTTACCTTGGAAGGGAAAATTCTATTATAAAGAAGTTGTGTTACGAAGCACAAAACTGCAAGCGCTTCAAAGAGGAACAAACGCCAACGGCAAGGTAGCATAAAATAGTGCAACAAAAAACACCAACAAACACCAACTTGCGAAATTATTCCTACAATCTTGAAGGTGAAGAAAAGGAATAATACGTAATAATTGCAGAACCACATGTTCCGCATGATACCAACATAAACCAAGTCCGTGCTTGGAATACAGAAAAACCAACAAATGCCTTTAAAAACAATATCACAAGTTTGTATTGGATTATTTCTTCTTTCAAGATTCTCGGCATAACCCAGAAATTCGGCAGGTTATATGAAGGGGTAAAAAACCTTATAACAGAAACAAACAAAAGTATTCACATGCATCCCTCTTTTAGGTAATATGAAAACAAACATACTGAATGCGGCATTCCTGCTCTTTAATATAACATTTACTGGGCTAAAACTGACATAATACGGTAAACAAATAGGCCTGGTTAGTGATTAAATACACCTCCCACACCTGATACCTGAACACTTTAACAAAAAAAATATTCACCTGCAGTGACATATTATTAAGCCAACAGAACTATGACTAGAGCTGTGTGGATGCAATTCACAAGAATAATTACGTTTTACTGAATCGAAATTGAAGAGAGATGGAAATCTGTGCACTAAACGATTGAAGAGTCACTTCTTCGATAAAATGAAACATAAACTTGGGGGTTTGTCACACAATTTTCATCTTAATTATAGCTTCCTATGTGGATTTGGGGTTTTTGTGTTCGGAAAGAGTAAATGCTATAACGGTAAAATGAACCACTTTTTGGCTAGACTACTCTTAGAGTGTAGCTACAGATACAGTCACTTCAATAGACATGTAAAACGCATTATTGGACATAGTAAACAATATATCAGGCAGCATCTTTCTTTTCTTGTTATTCTGGTGCTTGCATTTTTGTTCACTTATGCAGTGAATTACTACAGTCAGTATTGACATACTGCTAGTCTGCTAAATTCCCACTAGGTAATTTTCTTTGTCATAAAACAAGGAAAACTTCTTCGTCTTGTTTTTTCCGATTCAAAAGCGGAAAGGTTACATGTTGATAGCCTAAGCTCTTCTAGAGAGTCCACAATGGCTACGGCTGAAGAAATACAAAATCTGCTAAATTATATTCAGTATTAGCTTTAACATACACAGCAAGCAAATTTTGGCAACCATATCTTGGCTGTGTGATACAGCACCCTATATCCGCATAATGCCAATTTACCTGCCGACTTTTGAGATGTCTTCACTCAAATTTTCCGGTTGGAACTGTGAGAAAATAGCATGTTCTGCTTTAAAAGAACAATTTTCTACATTAAATGCTGAAATCATTTCCCAATTCCATACAGGTAATTCACAAGCAATATGAACAGAGACACGTTCAATATGAGGTAGGCTTTGATTGTTTCTCCTGACAAATCTTTAATTCAAGGAAGCCTATATGATATCCTAGTTTCCACAAATTCGAGGTGCCAGAAGTCTAGAGCTGCTGCAACCTTATCATGAAACAATCTAATTTATTTTGCCAATATTATGGATACTTCGTAGCGGATTATTGCCAAAATTCACTCTGATATACAGCATTTATCATATAATTCATGGAAGAAAAAATCTGAAATAATTCCTTCATTCCGTTATTTTCAGTTAACCATATCGTTACATATCATGTGCGATTCTGTGAATACAATCCTAAAAGGAACTGATTTTGATGCCACATTGAGAACTCGTGGCTTTACACGCACTTAGGACTACCATACATATCAGACAAACTAACAACCCAAGACAAATTTTAAACATGAAACAAACATCAGCAGTATTCTCAAAAGGTGGGAAGACAAAGTTAGAACTAGGACAAAGAAGCATGTTGCATAGAATATACAGAACTAGAATGGTAGATTGTTATGACTAGATAAACCAATTAGGTTGGTTGTGGATAACGACATAATGGAAGCCTAAAGCATAGGATACTTATCACAGAAAAACTACTCGTGCAGTTCCCAATTTAAACAACAACTTTATGGAAAATTGATACTAGTACCTACAACACTAACGTTAATTTTCCTGCATTTACTTGTTTGACTCCATGTATAAACGAAATAAGTCACAAACATATGCATCATCTTCCTTTAAAAACATTGTCTAGTCACTAATGAAATATGCAATTAATAAAGCAATATAGCTTATCCCGAAATAAAAAAACACGGCTAAGAAATTTAAAGTTTGACCAATTATATAAAGACAATGCCAATAACGTTTAGGTGAACACAAAGATTACTTATCATCCAATATCGATATGAAATACTCAAAAGGTATATAGAATGATGTGAATATTACTTTTAAAGCTCAACGAAAATTACCAGTTTAGAAGTATATGTGGTATTCAGGGTTTGCATCCTCTTGTCGCTTCTTTGTCTCCTTAATTTCAAATGACTCCATTGTTTTTGTATCTTCTTCCCCTAATTCTTTCAACGAAACCAAGGTGCTCTTGTGAGGATATACTTGAAAAACCCAATTCTTAAACCTCACAAGCTTTTTCGAGGTTGAAGTTACTGTGTCGTAAATGTTGATGTGGTAACCATCATAAGCTAAAACATCATCACTCTTTGTACTCTTTGTAATGGCTGATAATCCACTATAGTCAAGCCTACACTCTCTGCTCCAACCCAATGACTGAGCATGATTATCATTCATCTTTTTCAATAACCATATGTCTTTAAATCTGTCTCCTTCGACATCCACATAAATAGCAAAAGACAAACACCCATCCAAAATCCCTAAGTTGTAATCAAGCTGCCAATTACTGTATTGTGGCAATGGAGGTGGTGAAAGATTTTCACAAAAATTTTCCTCAGCCAAATCAAAACTATGGATCCTTTCAAAAAAATTGTCTAGCCAGTAAATAGCTCCATTAGCAAAGATACCCTTTATCCGGGATTCAAAATTGACGTTTCCAAGGTTTCTCCATCCACTGCCACTGCCTAGAGTGTATATGTGGACTTCAACATTCCTGGTATTCAACCTACACATTCCTACAACTTTGTACTGATTTGTTGAAGAAACATAACCAAACCCATTAATAAAACAACCATTTCTCTTAATTTCTGGAAGAATAACATACTCTCTGGTGATGGGATTACAAATACTACTAGATCGGCATCCAGCAAGACAGATCAACCCATTACATGATCCAACAAAGATAGTATCGTTAAACTCAGAGGTTAAATTAAGTCTTCTAATTCTTTGAATGGGTACTGTTGACTCATCATGATTCACTGTAAATTCAAAATAATAAAAGTTTTTACCTTGAGCCCAAGCAAGAAAACCCAACTTACCAGAATCATGACGATTGAGTTGATGGAAATGGATCTTCGAGAATGATGGATAACGAACAAGATTTCTCCAAAATGTCTAATTTGATCTCTTCGGGTAGAAATTCGGAATACTCCATCATGATAACAATAATAACAACAATTGTAAGTTAAAGATTAATTTACAGATGTATTAGAAAATCTAGGGTTTATGAAATAGAGAATTGGGGATCTGTTTTTTTTGGTTGTGGAGACAGCTTTCTGAGAGGGGGTTATGTTTCTACGGAGGAATAAAATTTCCCGGATTACTGAAGAACCGAATATAGTGGAACCCAGAACTTGTTGGTTGTACAGTTGTATTAGCTAGTTACCACCAGATATTCCAACACCTCAAGGATTTGACACCAACACCTCCTTGGCCCTAGTGGTTCAGTTACTCCATACCTACCTGAGGGTCATGGGTTCAAGGCTTGGTACCAAGAAGAAAAAAAAGAAGGCAAAAAAAAAAAGAGGTATTCTAAAATACCTTTTTTTTTTTTTTTGTTGAATTGGACTCAGCTGCATTTTGAGGTGCTTATTGAGCTCACCACCACACAAAGTTGGTAGTAAATAAAGGGCATCATATAGTCCTCCTTTGTAACGAACAACCCATTTAGCTGGAGATAGCTTTAGTTGCTGAACCATTTGCATGGACGAAACGAGGGTTTCCTTATAGATATTAGCCGTAACAGCTACATATTTATTCCCCCAAAACCAAAATTCTGAAACTCACCAGAAACAAAGTTGTGCAATACCAAAGTATTGCCCATAAATAAGCCAAACTTTCCATTCCAAGAAATTGAAAGGATACGAGAAAATCTAAGTTCAAATCTGTAAAGCTCAGTCCACAGCTCCTTGGTCGTATTAAACTCATTCAACATCCATACCTTGTATTGTCCAAAACATCCCAAAGTGGCCGTAATGCAAGCTAGTTTTTCACCTATTGATTCTAACTGAACCAAGTTATTTTGTAGAATCTGTAATAGTAGTCTTTGATATTTTTCTTTGCTCAAGTCAAATGACAAAATCACTCGCTTAATAGGATCTGCTGTAGTGTAGTCCACACATTGATGGAAATAAATGCCATTCAAACTCCTTCCAAATGATGGGATACAGCAATGAGCAGGGAAATCTGAGTCTATCAACCTCCAAAAATTAGTACTTAGGCAGTATATCTGAACTTCGGGCAAGCGGTCCAGCGGTAACGCTGCTTGTTTTTGTTTTGGGCTCGAGGGAAGAGACTTTTATCACCTTGTAATCCTTGGTTTCAACATCAAAACCGATTCCAACAAAATCAGTATGGTAATGCCCAACCTTGGGGTTTCCATTTGCCGACTTCGGAAGAAGTCTAAATTGTCTCGTAGCAGGGTTCCAAAGAGCAATATCCCGGTTGTCTTGTTATACATGCAAATTATTCCATGAACAGAATCTACCATTTCTATGTTCCCCGGTAGTCTGACATCCTTACAAAATGATCGTTTGTTTATATCCTCCAACTCCTTGAAGCCTCCTTCATCAGAAAGCAAATAAAACGGAGGAGTGGCAGGTGCTAGCAGTTCTGATTAATGTTGGCAGATGAAAAGGCTGCCAAACTTGTAGCTCTTCTTGTATAAAGTGAGGTGATTGAATGAGGGCATACCATGACCTACAAACAGATTTGAATCGCAACAGAGATACTACAGGTAGCCATATTAAAATTTGAAAAACTACATCTTCTGGCAGAAGAAAAGTAGTACCGAAGCAGCAATTTTCAGCCATCGATCGACGTCCTAGCTAGTCCCAAAACCACAACGAACCTAGACGCTGTTGATTAAGTTAAACGAAATAAAGAAAACAAAAATGGTTATTTCATTAATCAAACAATAAAAACCAAAGTTACCAGATAACCAACTAATAATAATCTAACTAAAAACAAATGGCCTGGTAATTTTATTTTATTTCCTTCAATTAAAAAATGGTCATGTTAATTAAGAAAATTGCTAAGTATTTGAATATAGTAAATCTATTTTATGTGTATTCCTCTTTGAATTCTTCTTCTTCTTATGAATTAAGGATTATAGTAAATCTATAATTACAAATATAGGTATATATAAATCAACAGTAAATATAATCAATAAAATTCATATTAAATTCAAAGAAAACAGGATTGATATTTTTAATATAAAAATTCCATTAGATAATTAGTTAGACTCTATCTAACCTTTGTATGTCTTTAAAGTGGCCTTCTTCCTCTTTGATCATTCAGTTTCTTCTCTTCTTCTGTGTTTCTTTTAATTTCCGAAACAAATTAAGCAGACAAGAGTCCTAAACATAAACTAACACCTAAGACATGCAACTAGAATATTACCTGCAGGTCTCCGATGTATTTGTGCAGTTGATAGTATATTCTTACGACCTTGTATCTACCAATTATATAAGGAGTTAATTGAAGCGTTCTGATATGTTTGTCGCAATGTATGAGTTTATCGACAAAATTGTGCGTAGCAGCAGCAGATTTCCAAGTGATTGATATGGTTGCATCTGGCAAACATGGATGCACCTATATTTGGCATCTTAGCCTATGGGTTAGTCACTGGCACATTGACCTGATTAGTTGCATTTTCCGTGTTTCTTCAAACAATGCTAAATTATTAGCTAGGTAACTTTCCTAGGTATATTCATCATCTATGTACGGTTAAACTGTTGAAAACGTATGGAGGATTTTATTGACCAAAAATTAAGAACGCGTGATTGGGGGATATTGAAACTAATTGGGGATATAAATTACTTCCCCCAACCCATAGTGTCTACTAAGGGGTGATTTTTGGGTATGAAAATACTAAAATACCCTTTGGTTAATTAAAAAACATTATGAAAAGACTATACTACCCTTTCCCCTAAAACTTAAAATCTAAAAACCAAATCATTTATCCCCCATTTACACCATTAGTTACGGCACACTCGGTTAGGGTTAGGTTTCGGAAAAAAAAATTCCTTCATCTTCTTCATCATTCTTCATCCGTTCTTCATCGACGATTAATCGTCGATTCAAAATTTTCTTCGTCGATTAACCTACCCGAATCATAACCATGCCTCCAAGAAAGAAATCAGATGCCCAATCAAAGTCAAAATCGATTGCTCAACAAAAATTAGAACAAAGGCTTGCTTTGATTACTCAAGAGCAAGAAGAAGAAGAAGAAGAAGAAGCGAACTCGGACAATCAACTTCTCGTAAACATGGCTTTTATGAGAAGGTAAGTTATTTTGAACTAGTTTATAAGTGTTTGAATCGATTTACAGCAGTGGGTTTAGGTTAGAATCGCGAACCCTAACTCACACAGTTGAGTTTCAGTGAGTTCTAATATTGAAATTTGTATGAATACAATGCCGGTACTTACAATGTTGGTAGATAGTTACGGCATTGATTTTAGTATGAATGCTATGCCGGTATAGAGTTACTGAAACACCTAAAACTGAATGTTTTGTCCAGGCATTGATATCAGGTTGAATACAATGTCGGTAGTGTGTTACGGCATTGGTTTACATTAATTCGAGTATGCCGGTAGTGATCTTTTGGTATCCAGGAAACCACTAGAAATTGTTAACAGTACCGGCATTGACTTTAGGTTACCTTGTGTGTCGGTACCCAGTTACGGCATGGAGTTGAATTTTTTCGTCCGTGCCGGTAGTGCTCTTTTGGTATCCAGGAACATCTTAGGAATTACCTGCATTGTCTATAGTTATTGTTCACTGCCGAAATGGTGAACCGACATTCTGTTTTTGCCAAATTACTATGTCGTGTTTTGTCCCGGAATGGTTTGTTTTTCGTAAATCTATGTCAGTATTAAGAATGAAAGTGAGTTGTCCTATATTCATTTCGTGTGTCTTTTGATATAAGGCTAGAGCCAAGGAAGCTAACAAAATTTTGCTTGAACTTATCCAACCACTGAGTCCGACAATACCAGACGGCAGTCGGATAAACCTCGTTCCAATCGGCAATAAACTTGTCCAACCTCTTTTCGTACATATCCTCGGTAATAGACCAATAAACTTTCTCCCAATCTCTTAGAAATTCCAACCACTTTTTATGATTTTCCGCATGTTCTTTGTCCACTCGCTCTTTTATCTTGCCTCTCTCATCTTCTTCTTCTTCGGGTGATAGTTTTTTCTTGTGAACATCTTCCTCTAGTTGAACAATAATTCTCTTCTTAATATCCGCCTTAGTGGGTTCAAACAAGGCATGGCAAGTTTTTATGATATTTTGACGTATATGATATGTACATAGGAAATTTTGTGCGTCCGGGAAGATGTCGGATATTGCTTTCATTAATGCGTCATCTTGATCGGTTATGATGACCCTCGGAAGTTGATTTTCCCGGAAGAATAATTTCGATTGTCGTAATGCCCAATGATAATTATAGTCCCTCTCGTTTTCCATTAAACACCAAGCCAATGTGAATGATACCTTGTCCGATGTTAGCCCCACGATGTTGAACAACGGAATATTGTATTTGTTTGTCTTGTAGGTGCAATCCATCAAAAGAACACCACAACATGTATTAGCCAATTGTGAAAGCACGGGATGCGAAATGAATATTTGAAGGGGCTTGTTGTCCGTCCCTCTTTTAATGATACGCGTGTAGTTGTGATCCCAAACTATCTTCTCAAATTCTTGCATAACGGTCCTCCCTTCCCATTCCACCCTTCTAATAGTTGCTTGTACGCTATAAATTGTACTTAGAGAAGACACATTGGTATTATCCTTTTCCTTGAAGCCTCTGAGAATTTGTCTCGGTTTGATAAGTGCTTTGGTCATTCTCTTTACATCCTCCAATTCATGAGGTTTTAGCTTCGCAACTAGGGAGTGACCAACAAAATCTTTCGGATCCCGGTGGTTATGACAGACGAACCAAACCGCACAATCCCATTCCTTGTTCTTGTCATTTAGATGGAATACAAGCTTAAAGGGGAAATTATCCTTCCTCGTACGAGTCTTGTATACCCTATTGGTCTTCTTTGGATAAACATAACCCTTTCTCTTGTGGCTATTCTTCTCCTTGTATACCCCACTTCTCTCGCACACCATCTCAAAACGAGTCTTTGATCCTTGGGTGTTCCTCACCAACACACACATGTTCTTAAGAGCCGTCTCTTTAGCCCAAGCGATTGCTTCCTTTGGATCTTTTATTCTCTACATAAGGACAACAATGGGAGATTAGAAGGTTCGTTACAAGTAATCCATTAGTAAAGTTCAATATACTAGGTGAAAAGTATTCTTTGGTAACATACCGGAGGCATTTTATAGTATTCTGACGTATCCCAACCAAGCGGCTTTGCATTTGTTGGATCAATATATGTCACCACCTAAGGATCGAATGAAAAGAAAATAAATTAGTTCCAAAAGAAATTAAAACACTATGCTGGAAGAGAGTTTCGGCATGCTCGACCAAAGTTCCGGCATGGTCAAACTGAACCGAAACTGAAGACCAAATTTGAAACCTTTTCCGGCATACATATTTCATTTGAAATCAACGCCGGAAACAGAGGTGCCGGCATGCTCGTTATCTATGGTTCCACGCCGGTACTTGTTTCCAGCGTAACCCATAATTAATATACCATGCCGGTATTTAGCTTTGGAAAACACTCATTCGTGTATGTTTTTTTTGTAGGTACCGGCATGGTAAAGTTATAATCGAACAATGCCGGTGGAGGTGCCGGCATGATTTTTATCTATAGTTCCACGCCGGTAGACAGTTCCGGCGTGGTAGTTAATTAATTTGTCCATGCTGGTATTTAGCTTTGGAAGACACTGCTTCCTGTATGTTTTTCATGAAGTACCGGCATGGTAACCTTGGAATATAACCATGCCGGTAGCATATTCCGTAAAATATTCCTTGGTAGGTAAAAAGTAACTTTTGTACCGGCATAGTATTTTGGTTGAATACTATGCCGGATTGAATTTCAAAATGGGGAATATCGGGCTGCCGGCATGGCCGTAGTATAAATACTATGCCGGTATGGAGGCTTCCGGCATTGTATTCATACCACTACTATGCCGGCACCGAGCTTTTTCAGCTGAAAAATGGTGGGTTCAAAGAAAAAAATCAAATTTTCAACCTCTTTGCAGCTTTACCTGTGTGTTGGGGATGCTTGTATGTTGTGCAAATTTACTTTCTTGTGTAGGTTCTTCAAAAAACTCTCCTTGCTCGTAAAAATCATCATTCAATGGTGTTGGCTCAACAAAGAGTTGCAATTGTGAGTTGTTGTCATTAACTGAAGATTCAAGATATGCTCCTTGTTGTAGTTGAGCTGAAGATTCAGCAGCAGCAATTCTCTCTTCACAATCATCCTCCATTTTGACCAAAAAAAGTTCCCTCCCAAATATTTTTTCCCTCCTCCTACTCTCACCTCACTCACCCAAATTCAAATAAAAATACAAACTAATCATTTAAAAAATACTTAAGATTTTTACTAATTATTATTAACCACTAAACCTGATTATTGAGGGGTAGATTAGTAATTATATAAAATACTTAGATAAGGGGTGACCCTGATTTGATATTTGGATCCAGTTTTTGTCCTTTTTCCTATATCCCCAATTAGTTTTGATATCCCCAATCACGCGTTCAAAATTAATCACGTAGTTAATATTTGAACTAGCCATATAACTAAGAAAGGGGAATTTGTTGAGAACTACGCTGTCACAAAATTCCTTACCAAAAGAAATGCACTGCAAATTATAAAAGCAACTGTTTGGCCCCAACAACCATCTTCTTTTAAGTCCACAACTGTGTCAATTCCCATATTAAATGCCTTCTAAATCCAATGAATTTTATAACCAACTGGTCTCTGGCGCAAACAACCCTCCTTTTAGAAGTTTTGAGTCACGACCGGGCAATTTCCAATCCCAGATCCATCGAGAAGCACCTGAGAAGAGTGACTAGAAATTAGAACGTCTTAGATACATGTAATCATTGATGATCTTTCACAGGGAAAAAACATTAATCGAACCAAAACAAGTATAAGATGTAATGTCCATCTCCAGTTTCATAATTCATTATCTATCAACTTGCCACAAAAATTTAGGCAAACTCACCTTTCTCAAAATTTGCACAAGATAATGATATTTTTAGATGCTCTTGGAAACATTAGCAGCATCTCGCTAAATTTCTTCATCCTTTTCTTCCTTAATGAATCTTGCTTAGTAGAATAACTTGCGAGTACCACTCTCTCCAATATTGTGGCATGCTTAAAAAGAATTTCTAAAAACTTCTACACGCCCATGAAGACCTTTAATCTTGACAAACTTTAGGTGACATATCATGCACGGCAAAGAAAACCCTGCTTCCCAGTAGTCTCCTATGTTTTCTGTGTTAAATTTTACCTGGACAATAACCAAATATGATATTAGAACTAACCAAACTTTATACTCTCAGATTTGGGGTTCGATAATTATGAAAATTCATATGAAGTGCTTGATGAGTACCTCGTCACAATTCGGATACAGTTGAGGCTCGCCAAAATATGGATCCACTTGAGGCTCGTCCTGGATATTAAGCATTACCGAACGTTAAAGAAAGGCGCTTATCTCGACTTAAAAATGGTTTACTTTGGGTGACATGAAAAATTAAAAGTAATGACAATGAATTTAGTTGAAACCTGTGATATCTTCAGGTAAACAGATTCTATATTAGGAGAAATCTTTAGCACATAGAATATGGAATGCAGGCAGTCCCTCGATAGGTAGGTCCACAGCTCCAGACGCTGTAAATTATAAAATTCAAGCTGCTGACCATCTAATATTTCAGGAGCTCCGCCTAAGGCCTTGGTACATCAAAAAGAGAGTGAGAGAAATCATTCAGATGGTATTTACACTACCATAAACTTGTTAACGCAGATTACTAGGAATATCTTAACATGAAAATGTGAGAAACATCATTCAGATTCATTACTATACGAGTATATATCAACTTACGGCAGTAAGAAGAAGCAACAACATGGGATAGGCATGTCATGCACACTTGTCTAAGAAGCAAGCTGCTATAAGTGTCAAAACGGAAACAAGACAATGCCTATGCACGTTCAGATTTCTGAGGGTGGCTGCATTGCTGCAACCGAACTTCCTTCGGTTGACGCAAAGGTGGGTGCACTTTGGTGTTTACTTAGGGGTATCCCCAGGAAATTGTGGTACAAAAATTGCAACATAAAGGGTAAAATGTAGTTTACTCAGAGTAAAATGTTATCTTTTATAAAGTTCTATGCTTCCATACTGCTTCTGTCTTGCCTTTTCTTTCTGACTGGTAGTGAAGATTGTCTGTTTGGCATAAGACTAATAGTAATCTAGTTAGCATGATTAACTCCTATTTTATGATGAAACTTAATAACATGTCCTAGGTGTTCATAAGGCATCACCTAAGAACATAGGGCTAGAGCGAAAAAGAAAAATGGTTTTATAACAAATAAAGAAAAAGAAGGTTTAGAGGCATACCATAATGAAAGAATGTCTTAATGTTAAGATTTTCACTTTATGAATCCCTCTGAAAAATCTCAAAAAATGCCGGGCATAAAGTTCTTTCTTATCCTCACCACTATCAAAATAACCTTTATCTCTTCCATGAATGTTTATCTCAATATCAGCATTGACAAGAGAAGAAAGATTCTCTAGAGTGAAACTTGTTGACATGTAACTGTCAAGAATGAAGGATGACAGACTTGGAGCATTCAGTGTAACCTCATTATTGCTTTCTTCTTCCAAACCTTCCATATCATCTTCCGTACTACTGAAACGAAAATGTTTGAGTGCAGGCAAAGAAATTTTAAGATTCATACCACCAAATACAAATTCAGTTGATCCGCAGAATTCAATTTGATCTGATGCCAGAAATTTTATTACCAACGACTCTAGAGTAGGAAAACATGAAAAGAACTTATTCGTTAATCTCTCATCAGTAAACAATAGATACTCAAGTTGTAGATGCAATGATTTGAGCCGAGGCAAACTCATTATACTGGGTAGAGTAATTTGGCCATAAGTTAAATCTTCACCGATAGCACACAAATCCAGCCTCAGCTTCGTCAAAGATTCACATGTACATAGACATGGAGGAACCTCAAAACACCAATCAGGGGTGACCTGAATATATAGCTCCTGAACATTATGGCTGACAGCAATGGTGATACATCTATTTATGCATCTATATAATATATCAGTAGTCAAATACTTGAGAGAAGATTGCAGACGAAACCTTTGTATATCAGAGTCATCACGCCGACTGAGTACCTTCGTCACAAACTTTATGAAGCGCTTGGTGGTTTGAGGTTCTTCTCTAATCCTTTCTAAAACACCTGTTTCACGATAGTGAACCCACTCACAGAAATTTAACACTGGCAGAGAAGTCCAGATATATCGCCATCTTTTAGACAAAACACAAGTCTGAACAGCATATTTAGTATACATGAAAGATAGAATATGGTGAATCAAAGGATCTGGCAAGTTGCTGATCCTGTCTTCATTACAAGAAAAAGAAGACGAAATAGAAGTAGAAGACGAAGGGGAAGATGAAGTTGAGCTTCTTCTTTTCATTTTTAATTAGTCGATCGGATTCAACAATTTTCACTCTAATTGAAGCTATGGCGAATAATAAACAATGAATTTACTAACCAATCTAGGTAAGCAATTATAATTGTAAACTACTTACCAGTAATCAAGCTGAAATCTTCTGCAAAATTGGTCCTTCCGCCGAAAATTGGGAAATTGATTTCATTTTCAATCTAGGGCACAAAATTGAAAATAACAAAATATAGAATCGAGGAAAATCAAAGAAAAATAATAACAAGTGGGAATCACAGTGAGATCACTAACCTTTTATTTTAGGATTATTACGTCACCGTACCTTGTATTTACAATTTTAAGAGCAGTTCATGGAATGTTCATTTTGCTCCTACTATGGACTCAAAAAAAATGGATGGTCAAACCAAATTTGTTGGTTTGTTCATTGAGTTGGATGATGTAGCGCTCGCTTGATGGAAGGCCGGGCGATCGTGGAACAAGCGCTGGCGTTTGAGCCAGAAGCGGGCGGGCCATCTTCAACCGCTGGAGACTTTTCTTCCAACGCCCGCGGCTATCCCAGGAACTCCCGGTACAATTCCTGATTCCCAACGATTTCTTTAATACTTTTTTATTCACTTTATCCTATTTTATCTCACTTCATCCTATTTTATCTCACCTAAATATTATATTTTGTATTTTATTTTTATCCTACAAAACATTTTATATTAAAAAGAAATACTAGTGGGGCCCTGGAAACCAGATTTGTTGATTTTGTTGTAGTTTACATAGTGGAAAACACAGTTCGTTCATCCACGTGGCTCAACAAAAAATCTTTTTTGTTAATTGTCATAAGAATTGGCCTAAGTATACTACGAGTTAGGGCAGTTCCTATGGCAATCAACAAATATTTTTTTTGTTGAGCCACGTGGATGAACAAACTGCGTTTTCCATTATGGAAAAATTGGAGCAAAATGAACAGATTTGGTTTTTCAGGGCCCACTAATATTTCTTTTTAATATAAAATATTTTGTAGAATAAAGGTAAAATATACTACCTCCGTCCCATTATTATTTGACCTAGTAGTATAATTTAGAAATGATTAATCTCTAAAACTATACCACGAATATTCGTAAATTTTATGTCATTGAAAAACATTTTAAAATACCTACGTAACGAATATAAACATTAGTATCAAATGATATAAAATCAACTATTAATGAGACAAAATCTATAAAAATAGGTTAACTAATAGTGGGGCGGAGAATAAAATATAATATTTAAATGAGATAAAATAAGATGAAGTGAGATAAAATATGACAAAAAAATAGTAATTCATTGCGGTTTATTATAATCGCTGCTTCTTCGAATTCCCAGACCGCCATCTGATTTGGTCATAGTCGGCTTATCATATCATAGTGGATGAACAGCATATTTAGTATACATGAAAGATTGGATATGGTGAATCAAAGGATCTGGCAAGTTGCTGATCCTGTCTTCATTACAAGAAAAAGAAGACGAAATAGAAGTAGAAGACGAAGGGGAAAATGAAGTTGAGCTTCTTCTTTTCATTTTTAATTAGTCGATCGGATTCAACAATTTTCACTCTAATTGAAGCTATGGCGAATAATAAACAATGAATTTACTAACAAATCTAGGTAAGCAATTATAATTGTAAACTACTTACCAGTAATCAAGCTGAAATCTTCTGCAAAATTGGTCCTTCCGCCGAAAATTGGGAAATCGATTTCATTTTCAATCTAGGGCACAAAATTGAAAATAACAAAATATAGAATCGGGGAAAATCAAAGAAAAATAATAACAAGTGGGAATCACAGTGAGATCACTAATGAAATCCTGTGAAAAGAGAGTAGATGTGGAGGGAGAAGAAAATCAAATAGAGAGCTCAGACTCTCAGGAGAGCATTTTGTTACAGTGATTCTCAGAAGAACATTTTTTTCTGAAATGGGAGAGAGAGAAATGAAGTTGGAAACAAACGAAAAAAAGAAGACGAAGAAAAATAAAGAGGAATCAAAATAAATAAAAATGTCCATCAGCAAATATTGGATTCAGTGGGCTTCGACTCTGTCTATGAGGCTTTGCGAGTTCTTTTGACAAAAATAACCTTTTATTTAAGGATTATTACGTCACCGTACCTTGTATTTACAATTTTAAGAGCAGTTCTTGCTCCGACTATCGACTCAACAAACATGAAAAATGGATGTTCAAACCAAATTTGTTGGCTTGTTCATTGAGTTGGATGATGTAGCGCGCGCTTGATGGAAGGTCGGGCGATCGTGGAACAAGCGCTGGCGTTTGAGCCAGAAGCGCGCGGGCCATCTTCAACCGCTGGAGACTTTTCTTCCAACGCCCGCGACTATCCAAGGAACGCCCAGTACAATTCGTGATTTCCAACGATTTCTTTAATACTTTTTTATTCACTTTATCCTATTTTATCTCACTTCATCCAATTTTATCTCACCTAAATATTATATTTTGTATTTTATTTTTATCCTACAAAACATTTTATATTAAAAAGAAATACTAGTGGGGCCATGGAAAACCAGATTTGTTGATTTTGTTGTAGTTTACCATAGTGGAAAACACAGTTTGTTCATCCACGTGGCTCAACAAAAAATCTTTTTTGTTAGTTGCCATAAGAATTGCCCTAAGTGTACTACGGGTTAGGGCAGTTCCTATGGCAATCAACAAATATTTTTTTTGCACGTGGATGAATAAACTGTGTTTTCCATTATGGAAAATTGGAGCAAAATGAACATATTTGGTTTTTCAGGGCCCACTAATATTTCTTTTTAATATAAAATGTTTTGTAGGATAAAGGTAAAATATACTACCTCCGTCCCACTATTAGTTGACCTAGTAGTATAATTTAGAAATGATTTATCTCTCAACTATACCACGAATATTCGTAAATTTTATGTCATTGAAAAACATTTTAAAATACCTACGTAACGAATATAAACATGAGTATCAAATGAGATAAAATCAACTATTAATGAGACAAAATCTAAAAAAATAGGTCAACTAATAGTGGGACGGGGGGAGTAAAATATAATATTTAGGTGAGATAAAATAGAATGAAGTGAGATAAAATAGGAAAAAAAAAAGTAATTCGTTGCATAGGCTAGCATAGATTGAATCCGGTTTGTCATGGATGTTCCAGACTCGCTTCATGATTAGCGCTTTATTATGATCGCTGCTTCTTCGAATTCCCAGACCACAATTTGATTTGGTCATAGTTAGCTTACCATATCATAATGGATGAAGCTTCGTTACTGAGGAATCATATCCCCAGAAAAAGTTTCGGGTGATACGATATATTTTTCTATGTTATTTATCTTCTTGAGTGAGAATATGGCATTTTATAATGTTATCTAACGCACTGTTTAACCCTAGTTACAACCTACCTAATATTTAGCAAGCGTAAAATATTCATCCGTATTTTAAAGGAAAGACCCGGATAATTTAAGTTGTCTTATATATATTTTCAAATTATTTATATCTAACGTCAGCTCATGATCTTCATATCAGACTGTTTATTAAGGGAATAAAAGCCTTGCTTCACAACCTATTAAAGATTATGTAAAATTTCTCCCATTTTCTCTCACCTCTATCTCATTCCCTCTGTTAAAGCATTGCTCGGTCCAATTTACAAGTGTTGATATCTCAAGCTTGTTGTCACATTTAGTTGTCAAAACTATGTCTTGATTTCTTGTCTACATTTAGTCAGTCTCGGATTAGGATAGAAATGTGTAGTTGAGATTCGGATATCACTGTGTTCAATCGTTTGAAGGCGAAGGTCAAAAGAAGCTTTGGAGACTTTCAACGTCAAAAGATAAGTGAAGACTGAACCGCCTACAGTATAACCCTATAATTTAATCCGCGATAAATTGGAAAATTAATTATTTTTTAATTGAAACCTCAGAACTTTAAATAATAATTGGGTGATTTTCATAAATTTGAATATTATTAACTGTTACAAGAATACTATCCCTAATCCGTAAAGTCTTCAGGGTAAAAATTTCCCACCAAGTGACAAACGGATAGGTTATTGACAACCTATTCCTAATATAGGAACATGAAATTCTAAACAATCAAGTGCTAGATTTAAGGAATGTGATACCAATTTAATAATGTGTTGTAGAGGGATTTTCTTTCGAATATATTTGGAGGGACGAAGTAGTAACGAAAACTTCATGATTGAACGCACCTATATTCCTACTTCACTGCCGAAATCTTGGCCACCCACAAGTTGTACGTGGCTCCGCAGTACATATACCCAATACACGTACCGACGTAGCTATAGTTCGGCAGCGAATTTTTGGTACGCCTACCCGGTATCCATACCATAAAAAGTCTGTTGATCGTGAACCAGGAAAGTACGCATTCCTAGTATGCAAACCGAAGAAGATCTGTTGGTTTCAAAGCCGAAAAGGCACGCATACCATAAAAGATCTGTGAAGTCCTGAACTTGTTTTTTTCTTAAGGGTATCCATACCCGGTACACATACTATGACAAGAATATTCACGAAAAGGTACAATACATGTACTTACCCTGTCGAATACTTTCAGGTGGATAAGAATTATTTCTATGAGATAACCGGCATTTGAACAACTCTACAAAAACACTATATAGACATTTTTGATCATATATGTGATTCAAGAAAAGTCTTGAAGTGTTTTATGAAAATGATTAAGCTTATTGTTCAATAGGCTAGTTTCGGCTAACCTACATGAACATGTCATTATACACGGTTAAGGTTCATCCTAACCAGTTTGTATATTCTGTTATGATAATCTCAAGTAGCTTAAACCTAAAGCAACCTTGATCTTGAAAGTCTATATAAGAAGAACATCAAACAACTGGGATCTTTGAATCCCTGACACTATTCTTGTGTGTCCTAGTTGTAAAACTAGAGTTGTCCTCTTCTTAAAACTCATCTAGCGTTTAGGGACTAAAAAGACTTCATTTAGGGATTCGTAAAGCCAGGTCCAACTATGTTTATCTTGATCTTCGATCCATAGAATTGTTTTGGTTTTGGAATACCTCTATACCCATTTAACTAGAATAGGTTTGTTAACAAGTGTCAAAATTCTCACTCCAACACCCCTACAACTCTTAGGTGATCAAATTTTGGTCCTAGCCACCTATGCCTTTTCCTTTTTTCCCTCTACTACTTCTTATAAGAAGTTTTGCGTTAACTCTACCATTTTTTCTCGACACTTACTGGGAGATGAAAGAGAGTGAAAAATAAATAAAGTGGAAGACTAGTCAAACAACTTTTAATTAGAACCAGTTTTCTAGCCTTATTGAAGTATTTTTTTTTTCAAAATGCTAGCTTCAACTCAATTATTTCAATAACTGAAGTGCTTCTGAAATTGCCCCAAATGGGCATGCCCAAGTATTTGACGTAGACTATCCTAATTCCAGATTTATTCTCCTTCATCCTGTTGTCCACACATTCGTTAGCAATTAGAACCCTGAAGCCTGATACGCTAGCTTCAACTCGATTCTTTTGATAATTAAGTCCTTCTGGAATTGGCCACAGGGGCATGCTTAAGTATTTGAGGTGGAGTATCCTAATTCCAAATTTATTTTCCTTCATCCTTCTGTCCGCATATTCATTAGCAAGTACTACCTCGTCTAAAATTTATTTATCATGTATGAATGCGCTTTGATAATCTGAAACCAGTTTAGGTATAACAGTCTTCAACCACTACAAGAAAACTTGGCTTTAGCAACTATTTCTTACCAACTAAAGTTGATGGAACTCTCCAGCAACAACTTTCGGTAACTAAAACCAACTCTGGTCAGTATAAACCTCTATCCACCGGTTTTCTAGCAACGACAATGGGTAGAACTCTTTAGCAACAATGACTTAACAACCAAAACATCATACTTATTCTTATTAGCCTCCAACCACCATGTTTTGGCAACCAAAACGTACCCTAGAAGGTACATATCTTTTGTCACTCGTCTTAGATACCAGAATAATATGTTAATAGACACCTAAACCGACCATCTAATTACAGGCGTCGCAAGTAATTTTCATCCACGAGAATGTGGCAACTTTAAATTACAGTAGAAGGTAAATACTTCAAGCCACTATGTGGAGCCTCCAAGTTAATTTGTCGGTAGACACTTGTACCAACCCATCAGTTTGTTGGTGTGATTAGTAGCTTTCAGCCACCACAATATGGCAACTCTGCAAAGACATTAACATTCAAAAGGTTTCTTCTTTTGTAAACAAAATTGGTATTTGCGAGAGTTTATTGCTTGAGCATCTAAGTGATCTAAATGCATGATCCGTTAACATAAATGGATTCTCTTTGGAAATGTGTATACTGACTAGTCATTTGTGAAATAGTCCAAAACTTATGCATAACGATATATCATCGCATATATAAGGATCGACTTAATAAATATACATGATTTAGTTTGTTTTTTTTGAAGCATGTGATTTAGATAAATGGAATACATTCAAGATAATTATTTTTTTCCTTTTAATGTAATGAACGTTGTCTACTATGTACGTAGCTAACGGCCAATACGAGTCGATCCCACAAGGAGTTGGCCGGATTGGTGAAACTAAATTTCTAAGTTCTACTAATACTAATTTGAACGAACGGGTAGACGTTGAGTGATCAAAAGATGGATTATTATACCAAAAAAAAATAATTAAAACAATATATATAGAGAAACTTAGGCTTTGAATCCACTTCCTAAGGCCAAGCACCATGGTGCACAATTTCCGTTCCCTAATCCCCTAAATGTATAGAAATTCAAGTACTATGGTCTCCCATATCCCTTTAAACAAGGGATATTAGTTACCTACATTTAAAAGTTGATCAGATATGATCCCCTTGTAGGGAAGGAAAATCACACGGATTAATGACCTTTTCCACTCACTTGGAGTGCTCATAAGGGTTAGGATTCCGGTAGAGATTAATTCTGAAGATACCACTTCTTGTCGTATCACTAAAGGAAAAATATACATCTACAACTGGAGTTTTACAACCTTTTGAAGTTCGAATCATCACTGAGCTTCATATATATCGATTTCGATGATGTATCATGCTAAGTTTGAAGTCAGAACCCTCCTGGAGCTTCATGGTTCATAGTTTGAATGCCGTTATACCGAATTTGAAGTTCGAATCGACACTGAGCTTCATATTTTTTGATTTCGATGATGTATCATGCTAAGTTTGAAGCCAAAATTGTCCCATAGCTTCATGGTTCATAGTTTTATGTCGTTATGAAATATTTGAAGTTTGAATCGTCACTGATCTTTATATTTATCGATTTCAATGATGTATCCTGCTAAGATTGAAGTCAGAACCCTCCCAGAGCTTCTTGGTTCATAGTTTGTGTGCCGTTATACCGAATTTGAAGTTCGAATAGACACTGAGCTTCATATTTATCGATTTCGATGATGCATACTGCTAAGTTTGAAGTCAGAACCCTCCCGGAGCCTCTTGGTTCATAGTTTGTATGCCGTTATACCATATTTGAAGTTCAAATCGACACTGAGCTTCATATTTTTTGATTTCGATGATGTATCATGCTAAGTTTGAAGTCAGAACCCTCCCGGAACTTCTTGGTTCATAGTTTGTATGCCGTTATACCATATTTGAAGTTCGAATCGACACTGAGCTTCATATTTTTTGATTTCGATGATGTATCATGCTAAGTTTGATGTCAGAACCGTCCCGGAGCTTCTTGATTCATAGTTTGTATGCCGTTATACCACATTTGAAGTTTGAAGTCAGAACCCATCTGGAGTTTCGTGGTCCATCTTTAGTAATCTTATAACCCAGTCTACCAGTGTGAACTAAAGCTACTTCATGACCCGTATGACTAGTCGAAATTACTTCATGACCTATGTGACTAGTCGAAATTCATACCGGAAGCACATAGAGAAAGCACAAAAGCACAAAGAAAGCACAAAGAAAACACACTTGCCTTGATCCGTATGACAGTCTTAAATCAAATCTCTACCGTCTAAATATATCCCAAATCCGTATGACCATCCCTAATCAAATCTCCACCGTTCAAAGATTGGTATAAAAGAAATTTCTCACACTTTGCTGCACTTTCCTCTCATATCTTCGTCTCTAACCTCTCAAAACTTCCACCTCCCTCAGGAAAAAAACCCTAATACACAAAAACGGATCAACCTTCATTCATTACTTTCGTTCTTCACTTACCACCCTAATCCCCTTCTCTCTATACAAAAAGTTAGAAGTAGATCAGTTTCTTCCTTTATCATCTAGCTGATTTTTTAAGGAAATTAAGATGGAAATGTTTTTGAAATCTCAGGATTACAGAGTCAAAGTTCAATCTATGGTAATAATCGCTTTATTGATGAGCTTTATTTATTTATTTTGATGCGTTTATGAGTAGATATGGTCCGATTTTCGTCATTGTTTGTGGTAAGGTTTGAAGTAGATTATAAATTTGGGTATTGATTAGATTTTTTGGGATTTTTGAATCGATTTATAAGACAAAATCAGATCAATCCCTTTGTCAGTTTGAATAAACCCATCGACAGCCTTCATCTCATGAGTTATTTCACCTTTGATTTTAAGTTTTAGAGCGTAATTGATTTTAAGTTTTTTTTTTATTTTTGTATTTGATTTATAGATAAACCCTTACTATTTTCAATTTCGGGATTTTAAGTCGTCAGCTTACGGGATGTTTAGATTTGATTCACTAATTTTTGGTTTTTATGTTTGTTAGCTAGATCTTCTTTTTAAGGACAAGTAAAGCAACCCGAAGTTTGCTAATGTTATCTAAACTTTAAAGCGAAGTCATAAGTATTGAAAAATCTTCGGCTAATTGAGAACTACAGCTTCTTTTCCTAGCTAAAGAATGTCTCCTAAACTACAGCTTCGTCGTCACTGATGGAGACAAGGGTTGTAGATACTTCACTAAGGTTTCATACCTTTGCTTTAACTTCTGCATCTTTCTAACATTGTTCTATAATGAATCTGAATGGATCATTGGTGTTACATTTGGAACAGAAATTCAAGGGGTCTGTGAAAGGATTCCTTAGTGAATACAGTAGATACTACAGGTGCTGGTGATGCTTTTGTCTGCTTACTTCTTTGCTCACTAGCCAATAATCCGTCACTTTACGAGGTCTGTTTTCTAGTCTCTCTCTACTTATATGTATGTCTCCTTAGGCGGGTATCGACTGATTTTCTATGCAAAACTCCACGCTAATGTCATATTTTCCTAACATAAATATCACAGAACGAAGGGAAACTGAAAGAGGCGCTCACACTTGCAAATGCTTGTACAACTCAGAAATGAGCAATCCCAGCTCAAAAACTTATCTCAGGCTCCAAATGAGAAGGATACAGGTCCGAATGAGAAGAAGAGATCAAAGTGTCCAGTTTATATAGTTTTCTCAATGTGAGTCTATCCCGCACATATCTATTGTCAAAAACATGTTCATATTTGTGTACTTTCCTGCATATGAATTCCAAGCCTTTAAATTGAATAATTGGTAAAATGAAAACAGTGTGAGAATCAGTTTGTTTCAACCATGAAGATAACATGCACACATTGTCAGGCATGCTCATATTTTTGTATTTTCTTGTATATGAGTTTGAGGCCTTTGAACTGAATAATTGGTTCATTGAATTCTGGACATCTTATTTCGATTTTGAATCTCCAACTGATTTGTCTGAATGAGATTCATATCCGACTGCTTATTTCTCTTTCCTCATTTAATACTCAAAGGAGTTCTCCAGATTAAACTCTGTAGTATCTGCACATCACAAAGTGCCTTCACTGATCAACCAAGACTATTCCGATAAACTCACGGTGATTGCATAATTTAGTTTTCGAATTTTTACTTCGATTATGATAATTCAGAGTTTATGCTTGTACTTATCTAACCTGAGTTTTCTTTACTTTTTGATCTGATCTTTAGTTTTTAAGATTTGAAGATGAAAATCGTGAAGAGAGTTACAACAACTTCAAGAGTAGAGAAAGAAATCATGTAATTTTGAAAGATTACTTCGAAGATTATTACTCAACAACATCATATGGAGATCTTGTTCTTCAACAGAGGCAATCAATAGTTAACTGGATAATAGATGTAAGTGTAGTTTGTAATTAGTAGTTATTCGCTAATCTCCTTACTTTAAGTACATTAACGAATGAATTAATGAAAATATGCAGGAATCAGTTCTGAGAAAGCTCAATTTAGATACAGTGTTCTTAAGTGTAAGCCTCTTGGACAGATTATTAAGCCAAGGCTTCTTTGAACACAAAAGGAAGCTTCAATTGCTTGGAATTGCTTGCCTCACTTTAGCCACAAGAATCGAAGAAAATTATATGCACAACTTGTAAGTTGTAACTATTATTATCCTTTTGGTACTCAGATGGGTTGTAGCTATCATTGACTGCAACTGATATGATTATCTACAAAAATATCTGCAGTATGACGCAAAAGAGCAAGTGTACATGGAATAGATCTTCCAAGGGAGGAAGCAAATGGCAGTACTCTAATTAGATACTCCCAACGAAGACTTGGAATTGCTGCTACACCGTTATCTCTTCCATCAAACCGACGGGTAGCTCTAAAAGCACCTGAAACGCAAAATTGTGTGAAATGTTCCTTAATAATGGAAGGGGACAATGCTTCAAGTTTTTTGTGAAACAAGGAAGCTGTACGTGACAGAAGGGGGCGGTCACCTGATGTAGACCAACATACTCCCTCACTCTTTAGATCCTTGTCCAGTCCGCGGCAGTTACCTAAAGGTGAAAATGCCGCTGGAAAATCACATGACGAAGACTGATTGTCTAGACCATCAATCTCTATATCTCGGTGCAATTCACTACTAAACAACTTGGGACATTACATTAGGAAACACCACTATAGACATCCATCGTAAGGGGCATCAAATAGCCATGACCAGTCCAACCGAGGAGATGCAGTTGCTACCAGAAGGCCTTATAGTATGTAATTCTACTTTATTTCTATTTTATCTTTATTATTTCCTTATAGTATGTAACGTAACTTCGCGTCTATTTTATCTTAATTATTCATCATTTTAGTTGATTATTATCTGATTTTGGAAATGATGAATTTAAACAGATGATGTGATTTCAACTTTGTTGTAGTAAAAAGTGATAAGTAGAGTTCGTTCAACTAGGACTTGGGTAAGATTCGAGTTTTTAAATTTAATAAAAATATATAAACAAAAATTATAAACAATGGGCGAGAGGTATTGGGACTAAGGATTTGGCCAATTCTCATGCATGTGGTTCAATTTATTTATTCTCAACAATTATAACCCAAATAAAATATGATATGGTGACTCTTATTTTTTCCTAAGTAGATTCTCAAAAGATTAGTTTTAAATCCTAAGCATGATGTATCAAAACATTTAAGCTAAGCATACATCATCAAATTAAATGACAACTAATTAATTCAAATCATATTTCAATTTTAAATTAATGCAAAAGTCATAAAAAGAATAAATTAAATTTACCATATGATGAAAATCGACTCCCTCCATCGTCCCAATGTTGGGTTTTAGTTCTTCATGGTGAAAACACGCTCAAAATAATAACGCATGGCTGAATAGGTGTTTTTATTGAAGAGAATGAACTGTAGTTACAGAAGGCCTTTTGCAAGGAAGATAGAATTCGCTGAATATCTTAAGCAAGTACAGACGTAAATGATAAAAGGGTTTCTTAGTTGAATATAAGACTGCTTCTGCGACGGTTCTTTGTGGGTCGAAGTTCTTCGTGTTCTTCGCGACTGTTCCGTGTGCGTCTTATGTTCTTCGTGTTCTTCAGCTCCGCACCAGCAGAAAACAGCAGCAGGTAGCTTTCTGTTCGTCTTGATTTCTCACTCCTCAGCCCTTCTCAGCCCCCCAAACTCTCGACACCCCTTCTATATGACCCAAACAATCTATTTATATCAAAAAGACCGATTAAATCTCTCAAAAATCTTCCGAAATCTCTTTCTTTCTCTTCACGGAAAAGTTGCGGCAATTTCTTGTTTTAGAATTTCCACGCGTATCTGAGCTTTCCTTTTGATTCTAAACTCTTGCTTAGATAGATATCAAGCTTTGGGAAGAAAATCTTGCCTTTAATCTCTCTAAAATTTCCTAAAATCGGTCACACACGTGACTTTCCATATTTTGCTGTTGAGATAAAAATCAGTCGATTGAGCCCAGTTTAATCGATTTCAACACCCATGTTAGATTCCTAGATCCATAAGGAGTCTACCCTATGAAAATCATAGGTTTAATCGACCTCAAACTCCTCCAAATCACTACCACCAAAACTGCCAGAATGTGTTTATATTTTCCCGCCAAAAACAGAATTTGAATTTTGAGAAGAAAGTGACCTCCCCCTATCCAGTCCCGGTCTGTGTTTAGTAGCTTCTTGGAAATGGGTTATCCCTTATCCAAAATGAGAGTCCGAAAAGCAAATGTCCTTCCAGGTGTCTTTAACAACTTTTTGAGCCAATTTCGCCGCAAAAGCCTATTTCTCCAAAAACACCTACAAAGGGATAAAATACCAAAATTAGTATAAAAATGGGTACTAACAATATGCACAATAGAGATGAAAATAGACACATAAATACGTCTATCAAATACCCCCAAACTTATTATTTGCTAGTCCCAAGCAAATCAAAACTACAAAAATAAAATCCTAACTCACTGTCGCAGGCATCGTCGATTGCACTTAGCATGTGCAACAAGCCTTTAAACCCCTAGGTGGCCCTAGTGGCCGAGTTATAGTCTCGGGAGGGTTTACCATAGGTGTACCCACAAAACCTTTACTCCAGACCCTAGCTATCTACGCAGACCCTTGGAATGCACTAAAGAACCTCCTTGGTTGGCATACTTATTGATTACGGGAGGAAAAACCCTGATGTGAAATTCCAATTGCTGTATATGAGTTTGCACTCAAGTATACTAAAATTCATATATAAGTGACAGAGCTCTACTCAAATAGTCGTACTATGGACATCAATATCCGGAATCAAACAAATCACATGGATAGATTAAGAAGATGGATATAGAAATAGATGGTTGCGAATGGACTTCAACGCCAAGATGAACCTATGACCTAGTGGATTGAGATACTGGTCTGGACTAATATCAACACAACTGCCATATACAAGGGAACCAGTGGTCGACAATCCTAAATCTACATCAACACAGCTGCCATATACAAGGGAACCAGTGGTCGACTTTATAATAAACCCCCCCTCCTTTTTTTTTTTTTAACGACATGATTAGATATTTTGGATCTAACCGCATGCTTCTTGTCAGCAGATTACATGGTAATTCCCGTGGATCCTGCATTCCACGCTTGTTTAGGAGATGGAGACAGGGAGAACACACACATATTACTATCCAAGTGTTAATACTTATTCAGATTGGTCTAATTGGTCTGGTCTTTTTTTTTTTAAGTATCTCAATCACTCTATTTCAACTCAGCAGACATCACATAAAAATTTTTGCAAAAATAAAAACAGAAGTAATAAGATGATTCCGAGATACGGTGAAACTATCATGTTATTTCTAACACCTGAGCTCTGTGCCTTTATGAATAGACTCTTATAGACGTTTCCATCTAGTCAGATTGGTCCCTCAACTCCTAAACCAAAATGCTTCCATCCACTTAGATTAGTTAGTGCAATCCTTAATAGGCATAAATTTCTAGGCTCTGGAGTTTATTTATTGCAACTAAAAAGTTTCTCCCATACCCCCAAACTTAAACCTAACATTGTCCTCAATGTTCTAAAGATAAAATTAAAAGCATGAACAAGGAGAAACTGTTGCCATTTGAAGCAAAAGAGCTAAGGAAAGATATTACCGTGTTGCATGAACCATGGGTTACCTCCCAAGAAGTGCTAAGTTTAAAGTCTTCAGCCAGACTAAGAAAGGATTAGTCACCTCGAATCGTATAACAATAGTCGTAATAACTGTGGGTCTTCAAAACCAAATAGAGCCGACCAAAGGAAACTGTAATAAACCAATGAAATGAACAAGACTAGCATACCCTTACCTAGTTTCCTGATTAAGAAATTTATATCTAATTGTGGTTCAGGTTCAGGTTCTATTAAAGGGTCTAAATAAAATATTTTCATTGGTTGCGTTTCTTCATAGGTGGGATCCGAATTATTAGGTCCTAGAGTCTGGAAAAACTCAAATAAGAACTTAGAAGCACATAATAATAACCTAAATAATTGAGGATCCTCTAAGTCAATCAGGTTTGACTTACATAATTCACAACAATGAGAGTAGTGGTTATTCTTAAGCAAATGTGTCGATTTTAATTTCCTAAAGCATTTAGGTTTAGTCTCACAACTTAAGATTCGACACATTTGGAATATAAATGTTCCCACAGTTGGAAGAAAACTATTTGGTGGGAAAATAAAGTCAATCTGGGTATCATAGCCTGGGCAAACCACATCAACCAGAGGATGGGTTTCTAACTTCTGAGCTTCTTCTTGGACATCATTAGGTTCGGGAAAACGAGTATGAAGGTAATCTTGTAAAATGGTCGAGGCACAGATATCAAGTCCCAAGTGAGGGATCTTTGTAAGAGCTAAAGGTAAGGCACATGGAGAATGATAATCACCCCCAAACTTGGAGTTTTGGGTGTCTCTGGATAAACTAGCTATAATTTCCCTAATTTCTAGATCATCAGAATCCTGAATATAGTCAATTGCTTCTTCTAGGTTATACTCAGGTGATGTATCCTTACTCAAATTTAAAAGCTCTACGAGTTCATCTTCTTTGTCTAAGACTATTGTTTCTAAGTCGCTAGACTCTAAAACAGCATTTTCAGAATAAACCCATTCCTCTAAACCACTATCGGCTTCGTAATCAAAAGGAAAAACTACATCGTCTAAACCAGGGATATCTCTAGACAAATCCTCGTCCTTTTAATAGGTGAATAATTATTAAAATTATTTGGATTTGAACTAGAAATAACATTATCATTATAAAGCTCAATTGGAGTAACAAATTCCTGATCACTATGCCTACATATTTCAGATTATTCATCAACACTATCCTTATCATAATCGTCATTGTAATAACATGAAAATGGTCGAACCTCGTCTAAATTAGTTCTTCCAATGCTAGCCTCGTCATCTTGATTATGCAAATAACTATCCTCATTTTCAAGGGTATTATTGGAAACACTATATTGGAAATTAAGATTATTTCGAGCAAGTCTTTCGTTCGTCTCATCCATCAGCTTGAGGGATTCCTCTATAGAAAGTTTTCTCAATGGTGCAGTTCGTCTATTCATTTCCGACATAAACCTATTTGTTTGCTCAGTTAACTGCTTAAAAGACTCTTCTAAAGATACGGAAGGATCATAAATAAGAACAGAAGGATCATAATAAGGACTAGTTTTCAACAGTTTGATTGTATTGTCCAAAGACGAGTAACTAGTACTATAATGTTTCTGATTTTCTTGCTTGTAAGACCAATTAGCATGTGGATAGTAATTGGGCTCACCATGGTATGAACCATAACCTTGAAAAGGTTGGCGTTCCAAACTATTATTCCCACCATGGTCATGATGATGTCCATATTCAAATTCAGGTCGATACTCATTGTATTGTCTTCTATCATACCAGTTCGACATTCTTAATTGCAAGGGAATTCTACATAATCAAAAACAAGTCTGACTCGACCAAATCAAACCTATAAAATCTAGCAAACAACAAGCATGATGGCTCCACTTAGATTGTTTCTAGACCAGCTTCTAATCTCCCAAAAGGCAACTGGGTATAGTTTTAGCAAACCTCTCTAGATCGATCCGAATAAAGTAAGTCAAAGAGAAGTAGAGGAAGCTCAGAGGAGCTTTGACACCCCCACCTCTTTGGCAACGTTTCCCTGGGTTACAAGGCGGATCTAATCGACTTACAGTAATCTTCCTGAACTTTGAGTTAGGCTAACAAAATACCCAATACAGTCCTTTCAAACGACTTTCCTACAAGCTCGTTACCTTATCGGTCTCGTTCTAATCAAAATTTTAGGCTTGGGATCGCTTTTGGTATCGTTTTCCTAAAGCGGGCAAGAAGAGAACGGTGATGAAATCCGAACTCTTATCTTATATAGCCAGGCCTTGCCCTTTACTAGGAAAATAAATGTCCGTATTCAATTCCTCAGCATATATGCACCTTAAGGAAGACAGTAAACCCGGTGACAGGGGATTCGCGGGTGTTTAAAAGTTTACCTCCCGTACCAGACGGGCGAAGAACCGCTGAAGTCGACTCGGGCCACTGACTCCTGTGTCAATGTGCGAACCCGAGGGGCCGAGACGATATCGTAATCGTCGTCCTTCCCTGCAAACAGTTTATATTTAAAAATATACCCTTCCGTAGGGTTTAAAAATAATGTCCAAAGTCCAAATGTCCAAAAAAATAAAAAAAGTCCAAAAATAAAAAATAAAAAATTACAAGAATAAAAATAAAACCCTATTTACAATTTCTAAAAATAAAAAGTAATAAAATCTAAATAAAATAAAAAAATAAAATAACTATATACAAAAATCTTCTTCTTCACTCCTTTGGACTCCTCTTTTCTTTCCTTCTTTGGCGATGCTTTCCTCTTAGAACACTTTTTCCTATCCTTTTAGCTCCACTCCAAATCTGAAAAGAATCGAAAAATACCAAACGCGTAAAGAAGAACAAAAATAATAAAATAAATAAATCTAAAACCCTAAAAACAAGTCCGCGTCGGCGGCGCCAAAAATTCGGTGAAGTTCTGTGATAGTAACCCTGTAATTCTTGTTAATCCCCAGCAGAAATTCGTGGGTTTGCGTATTCGTGAGTTTAGATTGTCTATTGGTATGTGGGTAAGATAGCGGGAGAACATCCCCCTCCTTACAACGCGATTTTTCAAAGACGTGCATGAAAAGAATGTCCAGAGGGTGGTTGCGCTTGTGAGGGTAATAAAACAAGATATGTTATTTTTTGTCTTTCTTGTTTTCTGTTTTCGAAGAGTTGATTTGATATCATAACAATAAATTTCCTTGATTCTGTAGGATCACTTTAAACTTGTGCCTGATGATGCCTTTAACGGAAAAATTGTTAAGAGAGGATTTTATACAACGGATACAGATCTGGATTAAGTGCACATTACGGGTTGGAATGTGGCAAGGATTATGACAAGGCACTGGCGAGCTCGCCCAAGAACTACACTAATATGGAGGACTGGAAAGCTATGTTCGACGTGTTCAAAGAGGAGGGATTTCAGGTAAATATCATCTCTAGTTAAGATTTCATTATTTCATTAAGTCTAAAACTGCTTAATTAACTTGGAATATTCTTATTGGAGTAACAATCTAAATCCGATCAAGAAAGCAGAGCCAGAAATAGTCAAGTCCTGAGCATTCTAATGGCCCAACGAGTTTTCCCCAGTCAATGTGTGACGGACAGGAAAATTTACGCCTGGCGCGCCTGGGCGCGCAGGCCATAACTTCCTCGATGCGCCATGATGAAAGCTACGATCCGGGCCTTAAAGATAGGCAAATGCATGTCCATTTTCCCTTGCAAGCATGCTCGTGGAGCATGATGCATCTAAATTCGCTTCCACACTGTTCCAACTCATCCTTGTTCCGCAAAGGGTTTATTAAGAAAACGTGAACTTTCTTAAAATGGCAAAAACAACATTTTGAGGCTCTAAACGATGGAATTTGGCCAAAATTCCAAGACCGTGATCACGTATTGATCGTTGGGACGTTTCCAATCAATTTAGACCTGTCTTGAGCTAAATTACGACACTCGGGTCTTTTTTAGCCTCCGGATAGGCTGTTGCTTGCTCATATGCATCAACTTGTCCTTCTCGTGCCAAGGGTGCAGCTATCAGGCTCATGCCGTACTTTCCTTAGGCTTATGCAAGCTCTGCTAACTTGCATATTGATGTAGCTTTCTTTCGAGGCCATGCCCAATGCATCATTGGTACATGCCTAAGTCGAAAGGCTTGATAGGAAGTATGAGCATCCATTGGCCGGCATGCAACTTACCTCATCAAGTCTGGCCGCAATCATCTCTTGCATCGAGCTACCGATCTTAGATGATATGAGGGGACAATGTGCCGCAATCATCTCTCAAATAGATGATATGACCGACAAAGTGCTGGACCGGCAATGCTGCAACTCATTGCGGCTGCCTGCGTACCCTTCCCTACTCTAAAGGGATCAAGCACAGACCGTAGTTCATCCTCGAAGGGACATAAAACTCAAACCAACTCGTTTGCGAGGCCGTGGCCTAGCAATAATGGTAATGGCATGGTATGTATAGGCCGTTCCGTCAAGATGCACAATGATTATGCATCATCGGGTCCGTGACATGGCATATTGATGCCTAAGCATCAAATGCTCTTTTCGCAAGGCTGCTCAACTATAAATTAGCCTTAGGCATCATTTATACTCTTCTGGCTAAGCTATGAAGCTTACTAGGTGCATGGTCGGCATATGCACCTTCAACCAACTACCCCTTGCTATATATGTCGTAATGACATTTCTACAAGTTAGAATAGGGGAGCAAATTGACATGCTTGCTTCACTATTCATCCGCAATGATTGCGTGAAATGATTGCGTACTATGATTGTGCACAATGATTGCGTACTATGATTGCGCACAATGATTGCGCATAATGATTGCATACAATGATGGCGCACATTGATTGCGCAACATTCGTTCGGCCAGCCCTCTATGGCCCGATGCACAATGATTGTGCGATATTGGCTCTAATCCAATAGTCTTCATGATGCGCAATGATTACGCTGCAAGCTCAAGGCCATTTACCCAACTGGCCTAATGCATCATTTGATGCGAGATTTGGCCCTTAGCCAAATACCAAACATAATGCGCCATTTTGGCACAATATTGGCCTTAAGCCAATCTACCTCTTACCAAGCAATGGAAGCTTTGGATGAAGCTTCATCCCAGGCCATGACGCATCTTTTAGCATGCGCCATACTAAAAACACGGGGTGCTACACAATGCATAGCAGGGTAAACTTATCATCTTAAACTTTCTGCATTCCTTTTTTTTTTAGCCAAGTAACTTTCTATGTTCCCGTAGTTCGTATTATGTGTTTCATGATGTACTTATCCTATGTTATGTTTTTATAGGCATTGAACGGAGAACCCACTGATCCAATCACGATGTTTGACGTGACCCATAAGTTTAAGAAGTCTACTGATCCCACTTGTGAAACAATTAAGGTATAGTTTTATGTTCTCGTAGAATGAATATTGATTTTTATAATAGGAAGTTTGATTTAGAGCAGCGATAGTCTATATTAACCATACAATATTTGTCGTACCACAGTGAACTTGGATTGCTTTTTATATTCTTGTATACCTGTTTTGAAGACTCTTACCTGTGGAAGACTATTACTTGAATTGCATATAGGAAATGATTCATGCACTAGACCGACTAGACGTATAATTAGCATAATCTAATTGCAGAACATCTGCGAAACATGGGCTTGCAGATGAATTTAAGTTTTTTGCAAAACGTACCCTAAAACTTTGCACGAGGAATTCGTGGGTTTTTCTGAGAAATGCGTATAGGGACTGAAGTAGTGTTTGAATCGTCTTAATTTCGGTATATTTGGATCTTTAATATGTACATTTTTCTCTGTTAGTTTCTTTGCTATTTGGTGACTGATTTAGTTGATGACTGATGGTAGGGAAAAATGAAAGCAATGAAATAGCAAGTGGAAAGAGGAGAACTTGACATGTCATTGGAAGACATATATCACGTAAACATTCCTTTGTCGAGTTCTGGTAGAAAAAGGCGTCGTGATAAGGACAGTTCTGTGTGCTATTATTCAAAAACTGAGGAACAACTGGCTGAAATGTATGCAAAGCTGGATGCAGCTAACTCTAAAAGAGCAAGACAAGCAATGGAGACTGAACGATTGAAGAAACAGTCTAAAATTAAAGGTACTAAAGTGATGCAGCTCTTAAACTAGGTTTTTGTGAGTTTGGGTCGTGAGACTAGATGAGGAAGCGGAAGGTGTTTATGAAGATGTGGATAGGGAAAATGCTGATAAAGAACGCTTGTGACATGGAGGAGGATTAAGTTTTTGATTGACCAAGCATCTTTTAGAAATATTTCGGATTCTAATGATATATATAATTTCTAATTAAACTATTGCAATGTTATCTTTTTTATATTATTGTTTTGAAAGCACCTGAAGTAACTATTATTGTAGAGGGATGAGGCTTTGAGTGACAACACTAGTGACAGAATTGCTGGTAGTTTAACAGTAAGTCCTAAAACCTTAATTAACAGATTTTGCAATTAGTGAAACCCTTGACCAACGACACAAAATACCTTAAACAACTGGATCTTACACTTGAAGAGCTTTTCATCAATGTCATTAACCAACCCCAAACTTGGTGCGTAGACACCTTGTCCAGCCTAGGAGAAGGCGGTTACACCCTTGAACCAACTGAAGAAATAGCGGTTAAACACCTTGACCATCCTATGAGAAGGCGGTTACACCCTTGAACCAACTGAAGAAACAGCGGTTGGAGACCTTGACCAGCTAGAAAAGGGTGGTTACACCCTTCAACCAACTGAAAAATGAGAGGCTGAAATTCTAATCCTACCGATAGTATAGAAGCTTCAATTCTTGAGCAACTAAAATTCAGTGGAAGAAACTCTTCTCAGTTAGAATATTTAGTGGTTATAATCCTTAACCGACACCTGCAACAACTAAAACTAAGTGGGTCAAACACTTTAGCTGTTGACGACATATTATAATTAACCACCTCTACCAACAATGTATAACTCTTCAGCAACAAACCTTTACGTACTCTACGAACGATAGTCCATAGTTACTGGAAAATTGCGCTAGCTAGGACTTGAGTCGCTTCATTGTAGTCGGAAGATATCTGTTCCAGCAACATAGTTGGTACACATCTTTAGCAAATAAGGCTTCATCCACAGAGCATATCTGTTGGCATGTCGGCTGTTATAGAGTTCCAGCCACTCAAAACGGGCCCTTTACCAACTGAATCCTGGTAGTCGCTAAAGTCCAATTTTCTTGTAGTGAACCTTTCGGCGAGCGTCTTTAGATATAATCTTATGTGCCCTTCCCATAAGATTTAATGGTCTAAAATCCTTAGGATTACAAGAATTCCCTTTTTTAGGTATTGAAGTGATAAAAAAGCAAGTTAATCTCCAATTTTAAAATTCGTACCTGTAAAGGTCATTTAGCTTTCTCATGAAATCCACCTTGATTATAATATCAATGTTTAAAACTTATTAAACACAATAGCTAATAGGAAACTGGGTTCCTTCTACCCAAAAATATTAGCACCAATTAAACTTTTCCAAGTTCCCTCACCATAGTTCCTTCTCCAGAAAAGGCCAACTCGGACAATAGCAAGTGAGGGTCCATCACTGTTAAATGTGGGAGATTTATTTTTCTAGGCCTTTAAGGGAGAGATCTGCCATTTGATTTAAAAAAAAAATTAAAAAAAAATAGTAATAAAGTTGTCAAAATATTGGTGTTCTGGTATTCAAGTGGAATCCACTGATCGATCCCATAAGAACGAACCATTACTATATTTAGGATTTAGATTAGTGTCCACTAGGGAACTGGCAACACTCAACACCAACCACCTTGGGATATTCGACCAAATCTGAAAAATGAGATGAACAGTGAGATGAGATTATCATAGTACCCATTCTGTTTAGAAGGGTTGCAATAGTAGAAATTTATACTCGTGAATATGAAAATTATCGCAATTAGTTTCTCATGGAACCATCGATTAAGAAAAGGGTTTCTTATTAGTAGGATCTGATAAGAGGGAGGAAAGAATAAACACGCAATTATTAAAAGACTATATTGATAAATAAAAATTGTGTATCTTATAAAGGTGATAACTGGTGCCTTTTCTAGGCATCAAAAACCTTAGACCAATTTCTTAAATCTAACAATCCTAAATTAGGATACCATTTCTAATTATATTTAAATATCATAAATAAAATTTTCTCTAAGATAACTTCGACTCACATAAATAAAATCTTCTCTAACACTCTAAAACTAATACCTAATATAACTTCAACTCACATAGGAAAACTCATTAAAATCCTTCTCCAACACTATTGTTGTTGAAATCACACTGTTTCGTGGGATTACTTTTATTTTACTTGGCTCTTTGGTGAGAAAATAAAAATCCGACTACCAATTAGAGAAAGTGACGCTTTATTCTTTTTTGATTATTAAGTTATGTTTAATTATTGATTGAAGAACACTAATTCTACCAATCACTAAGTGGTCTGGTGGTTGGCATGCTCCCTCCCACTGCAGAGGTAGGGGTTCGAACCATGTAATTTATGAAATCCACTTCAATTTAAGGAGTTTGGATGTAGTCTAGGGACCACTAGTCTAGGGCATCAAAAAAAAAAACAAACAAACAAACACTAGATCTCAAACTATTTAAAACTTTACACGAGCGGATAACTAAATCAGATTCCACATAGTTTTTATTTATTTTTGTTATATTTTTTGAAAATTTTATGCTAGTTTTAGTTGGTAGTTACTAGTTACTAACAATTCTAAATCTCAAACTTTTTATTAGTCTAATATATGGGTCTAATTACGCACAGTACGCGTTACATGTTTCTTGTCAACTACGCCTCGCAAGCGTGTGTTGTGTTTAGTGATCAGTTTGTTCCTTGATTCTTTATCAGTCCCGTTTCACAAGCGTGTATTGTATTCTTTTTCGTTAATTTCATGAATCCTAGATTTGTTGTTTTATTGAAAGGTGGAGCAACTGAGCTCTTTAAAAGCTAGAAAGGTTTAAGGCAAGGTGACCCTTTTTTTGTTCATTTTAGTTGTTGAGGTTTTTGATGATTAAAAAAACGGTTGAAGAGGATCTTATTTCTGGTTTTCAGGTCAATTTCAGAAAGAGAACTATAGTTGGCTTAGGTCAAATGCATAATGGGGAATTGTGTGCAGAGTTGTTTGGTTGTTCTTTGACTCATTTTCCAATGAACTACCTTGGTATTCTGCTTAGCAGCAAATCGAAATGTAAGACTGTTAGGAAGGAGATTATTAAACGTTTTCATCAAAAATTATCCAGTTGGAAGAGGACATACTTATCCAAAGGTCAGCGTTTGATTTTGATTCAAAGTGTTTTTTTAAGATTACCGGTATATTACCTAGCCTTGTTTCAAATGCCTTCTGATGTTGCTAAGGAGATTGAATGAATTATTCGTAATATTTTGTGGGGACCTAGCAATTCTACTAGGAAAAAATTTAGGTTTTGTAACACCCTGTGTTTTTAGCATGGCGCATGCTAAAAGATGCGCCATGGATTGAGATGAAGCTTCATCCAAAGCTTCCGTTGCGTGGTAAGAAGCATATTGGCTTAAAGCCAAAACCGCGTCAAAATGGCGCATTGTGTTTGGCATTTGGCCAAGAGAAAAATCTCGCATCAAATGATGTATTAGGCCAGTTGGGTAGGTGGCCTTGAGCTTCCAACGTAATCATTGCGCATTATGAAAGCTATTGGCCTATAGCCAATATAGCACAATCATTGTGCATCAGGACAGAGAGGGCTGGCCGAACGAGTGTTGCGCAATAATTACACGCAATCATTGTGCTAATACGCAATCATCACACGCAATCATTGTCCATGAATAGTAAAAATGGGAGTTGTTGAATGATTTTTGGTCCCCCAATTTAAGTTGTAAAAATGTAAAGTTTACATATATAGGGAGGAGTACTTGGTTGACGGTGCATATGCGGACCATGCACCAAGTAAGCTTCATAGCTTAGCCGGAAGAGTATAAATGATGCCTAAGCCTCATTTATAGCTGTGTAGATTTTCCAATGGAACAGGTTAGGCATGGGCATTACTATACCATGCCACGGGATCGATAATGCATATCATATATGCATTTTGACGAAACGGCCTACACGGACTAGGCCATAACCATTATTGCTAGGCCACAGCCTTGCAAACGAGTTTGGCTTAAGTTGCTGTCCCTTCGAGGATGAACTACGGTCTGTGCTTGATCCCTTTAGAGTAGGGAAGGGAACGTAGGTAGCCGCAATGAGTTGCAGCATTTCCTGTCCAGCACTTTGTCGCTCATATCATCTAATTGTGAGATGATTCCGGCATTTTGGCCCCTCACATCGTCTAAGCTCGGTAGCTCGATGCGAGAGATGATTGCGGCCAAGCTTGATGAGGCTTAGTTGTATGCCAGCAAAGGGATGCTCACACTTCCTATCAAGCTACACAGAGTTGGTCAGAGAAGCCAGTGATGCATGCAAGATGCATTCGCATTGGTCTTATGGCCTTATACCCCTTGCGGACAACGGTAAGTTTGGAACAATGTAGAAGCTAAGTTTGTTGCATCATGCTCCACGAGCATGCTTGCAAGGGCAAATGAACGTGCATTTGTCTAGCTTTAAGGACCGGATCGTAGCATCATCACGGCGCATCGTGGAAGTTATGGCCTGCGCGGCTAGGCACGCCAGGCGTAATTTTTCGGTCCATCATAGTTGGTATCAGAGCAAGTTCTGAGATAACTCTAGGGACTGTGCGGAGTGGACTCGTCAACGAGTATTCTTCCTTCAAAAAGGAAATAAAGTTGGAGAGTAGGCCAACTTTTGCGTGGAAAGAGTTTGTAACTGTAATGCCAGTTACTTTGCGAATCGAGTTGAGCTTGTGGAAGTGCTGTGAGTTTGTCTGGCCTAAGTGGCACCCCACTTACGAGTGGATATCCGGAAGACCGTCTGGGTCGGTGGGTAGACAATGGGACTGATCATCCCCACACGTTGGAAACTTTCCAATGGTGTGTGTTGTCAGGCCCGGTTAGCATCCCACCTACGAGTGGCAACCTGGATGACCGTCAGGGACGGTAGGCAACTGGATTCTGTTCCACACAGTATTGCGCTAGAATCTTATCGTTTTGACGAAATTCTTTCCACTTGTGAACTTTAGGGATTCCTGAGTGGTGGTATGGGACGCCCCTTAGGATACCTTGTTGAGATATCCTTTTGGCACTGGCCAACTGAGATTCTTGGTAACGTTGTGGACTCTTTTTGGATTCCCAAGTATGCGGTATGGGACGTTTGCTCAGAAGGTCTAAATTGACGTTCACGACGACCTGAAGAAGCGTGATTTCTGAGCATCTGGTATGGAACTTTTTTTCAAGAATCCAAACCGAAGGGATTGTCCATAATAGTTTTTGGCTTGAATTTCGGGGAAGAAATACTTTAAAGGGGTGAATAATGTAGCACCCTGTGTTTTTAGCATGTCGCATGCTAAAAGATGCGCCATGGCCCGAGATGAAGCTTCATCCAAAGCTTCCGTTGCGTGGTAAGAAGCATATTGTCTTAAGGCTAATACCGTGTCAAAATGGCGCATTGTGTTTAGCATTTGGCCAAGAGCCAAATCTCGCATCAAATGATGCATTAGGACAGTTGGGTAGGTGGCCTTAAGCTTGCAGCGTAATCATTACGCATTATGAAAGCTATTGGCCTATATCCAATATCGCACAATCATTGTGCATCAGGACAGAGAGGGCTGGCCGAACGAGTGTTGCGCAATCATTACACGGAATCATTGTGCTAATACGCAATCATCACACACAATTATTGTGCGCAATCATTGTCCATGAATAGTAAAAATGGGAGTTGATGAATGATTTTTGGTCCCCTAATTTAAGTTGTAAAAATGTCAAGTTTAAATATATAGGGAGGGTACTTGGTTGACGGTGCATATGCGGACCATGCACCAAGTAATCTTCATAGCTTAGCCGGAAGAGTATAAATGATGCCTAAGCCTCCTTTATAGTTGCATAGACTTTCCTATGGAACGGGTTAAGCATGGGCATTACTATACCATGCCACGGGATCGATAATGCATATCCTATATGCATTTTGACGAAACGGCCTACACGGACTAGGCCATAACCATTATTGCTAGGCCACATCCTTGCAAACGAGTTTGGCTTAAGTTGTTGTCCCTTCGAGAATGAACTACGGTCTGTGCTTAATCCCTTTAGAGTAGGGAAGGGTACGTAGGCAGCCGCAATGAGTTGAAGCATTGCCGGTCCAGCATTTTGTCGCTCATATCATCTATTTGAGAGATGATTGCGGCACATTGGCCCCTCATATCATCTAAGATCGGTATCTCGATTCAAGAGATGATTGTGGCCAGACTTGATGAGTCAAGTTGCATGTCGGACAGTGGATGCTCATACTTCCTATCAAGCCGTTCGACTTAGGCATGTAACAATGATGCATTGGGCATGGCCTTGAAAGTAAGCTACATCAATATGCGCAATCATTGTGCGCCATCATAGTATGCAATCATTATGCACAATCATTGTGCGCAATCATAGTACGCAATCATTGTGCGCAATCATAGTACGCAATCATTACGGATGAATAGTGAAGCAAGCATGTCAATTTGCTCCTCTATTCTAACTTGTAGAAATTTCATTAAGACATATATAAGGAGGGGTAGTTGGTTGAAGGTGCATATGTGGACCATGCACCTAGTAAGCTTCATAACTTAGCCGGAAGAGTATAAATGATGCCTAAGGATTATTTATAGTTGCGTAGCCTTGCGAAAAGGGCATTTGATGCTTAGGAATCAATATGCCATATCGCAGACCCGATGATGGATAATAATTGTGCATCTTGACGGAACGGCCTATACGGACCATGCCATTGCCATTATTGCTAGGCCACGGCCTCGCAAACGAGTTGGTTTAAGTTTTATGTCCCTTCGAGGATGAACTATAGTTTTTGTTTGATCCCTTTAGAGTAGGGAAGGGTACTTAGGAAGCCGCAATGAGTTGCAGCATTTCCGGTCCAGCACTTTGTCGCTCATATCATCTAATTGTGAGATGATTGCAGCACTTTGGCCCCTCATATCGTCTAAGATCGGTAGCTCGATGCGAGAGATGATTGCGGCCAAGCTTTTTGAGGCTTAGTTGTATGCCAGAAAAGGGATGCTCATACTTCCTATCAAGCTACACAGAGTTGGTAAGAGAAGCCAGTAATGCATGCAAGATGCATTGGCCTTGGCCTTATGGCCTTATACTCCTTGCGGACAAGGGTAAGTTTGGAACGATGTGGAAGCTAAGTTGGTTGCATCATGCTCCACGAGCATGCTTGCAAGGGAAAATGAACATGCATTTGTCTAGCTTTAAGGCCCGTATCGTAGCATCACCATGGTGCATCATGGAAGTTATGGCCCGCGCGCCCAGGCGCGCCAGGCGTAATTTTCCAGTCCGTCACAGGTTTCTTGGTCGAAAGCTTTTGTCCCAAAATACAGGGGTGGATTAGGTATCAAAAATCTGAAATTGGTGAATAAGGATTTACATGCTAATTGGGTGTGGCGTTATGGATCCGAAAAGCATGCCCTGTGGAGAAGTATAATAAATCGGAAGTTTGGAGGTGCGCATGAAGCATTGTTTCCACATATGACTAATACTTCAATTTGTCGCAGTTTGTGGAAAGGAATCTTAAAAGCTATAGACTTTATAAAATCTGGAACCATTTTAACTATAGGTGACGGGACGAGTATTCATTTTTGGAATGATGACTAGGCTGGTGTACAGTTGTTGAAACTTTGTTTTCCTCGATTTTTTTCGCTTGTCTAAGAGGAAATTAAAATGCCATGGTTAATGAAATGATATCACCTGACGGTGCTTGGAATTTCCATTTCTCTAGGTATTTGAATGAATAGGAGTTGTAGGAGGTAGCAAATATTCTTCAACTTATTGGTGAACCTTCGGTTTCAGAAAATTAAGATTCTAAGAAATTGAGATATGGTGATAAGTTTAATGTCATTAGTGCTTATTCGGCTCTCGAGATGGATGGACTGTTAAGCTTTCCTGACAAGCATCTTTGGAATGCAAAGGTACCGTTAAAGATATCCTTTTTGGTTTTGACTCTCTGCTACAGTGGATCTCCAACTCTCGACAAGTTATATGCTGCCGGTTTGATCCAAGATCCCAAGTGCCTTTTTTGTGGTTTGATGGAGGAATCGAACGAGCATTTTTTCCTTCATTTCAGAAACGTATTTGAGGTACGGACATATTTTTTTAAAAGCTTTGGTATCAATTGGGTTTTTTTAATGTTAGGTCGAATCTTTGGGAATGAGGTGTTAAGAAGTTAAAGAATTCTAAAAGCATGATTAGGAGAATATGAAGTTCATTTGCTATCTGGCGGTGTGTTTGGAATGAGCGCAATGCTAGATTATTCAATAATCTAGAAAAGGATTCGACTCAATTGATCGCAGATGTAAAATGCTTGTTGTTTAATTGGGGTTAAAGATCCCATATGTTTTCAGGTTTCACTTTGTCTGATCTGCTTTGTAATTGGGATGTTGAAGTACACATATCCGTGTAACTGTTTCTATTTTGATGTCACTATTTTGTTGACTCAAAACTTTTTCAATTTAATTTTGCCCTTTTGTTGTTCAAAAAA